>DWMY01002025.1:0-12765 GCA_018249775.1 Heliconius hecalesia formosus
TTAAACGTTTCCTAAATAAGAATTTCTCTCAAAGATCTGATAAATTGTACAAATAAAAAATGGAAATGAAACATTTTAAGTAAATATTTCATCTCCTCGATTGGGGATCGAACCCACAAGCAGTCAGATTTACAGTCACTCTGTGCCTCTGCGCCACGACTGGCCTCTATTCTGAATCAAGGAAATGAAATATTTAATATTTTTATTTTTTTGCTTTGGTGTAGAGGAAACATGGAAGATGCGATAAGAAGATATTAAAATAAAACCGCCGTTCCAACACATGATTAATTCAATTTATATATATTTTTTACTAAGTACATACATATTAGTTACAGTCCATATGCTTCTAGATAAGAGTAATTTTCATACATTTTCACGATACTGTCACATAGATGAACACTATGCGGCGTTTAATTAAGCCCTCATTTAAATGGGCTACAAATTATTACTTACAGCCGCGGGCACCCTTCGGTTTTAACGTTGTATTATGATTTATTTGCAGGAAATGATGAATAGCTCTTATATGTTGTGTCTTGCTGAGTGTGAAATTGTCTATTTCGATCGTTTGTAGTTTGTGTGTCTGTCATGATTTTATAGTATAAAAATATTTTGTATAATGTTACAACACATTACAAGTACAGTACAAGCGTGTGACTAGTAAACGAGACGGTAGTGAGTTCAATTCCTCTTCGGGGGAAAATATTTAATATTTTCATTTTCTCGCTCTGGTAAAGATCTAAAGCGTGGCGTTGCGTTCCGTCATTTAACACTCAATGTCTCCATAACATGGCTGAAAGTGGGGAATGGGGAGTGTTTTAATGGGAAACAGATTCTCTTAACAATAGGATTCTATGTATTTGCTTTCTATTTACACTGACAAAAGAAAGCACGGCATAAAGTTCCGCAACTCAACAAGTAATATGGTTTGAATTCGAGCGAAAAACGAATAAAGGAGTGTTAAAAAACTTATCATCCGTTTTACGCACATTAGGTTTACCCACCTACCTATTCAACAGACAGTGTGAAATTGAAAAAAAAAATGCCAGTAAGTTACGTTAAATTAGTCACTCTCAATTTGGATATAAAAATATTTGATAGTTTAGCTGGCCAGCCAAAGAAAACCTGGGTGCCTAGTGTTAAGACATTCCGTTTCTACCGTTTTCATTCCCCTCATTTTTTCATTCCGCCGAATTCCAAGGCATTGCGTGTTGAGTGGCGGATATTAACGCCGTGTTTTACCTCGTCACAGGAGCTAGGAAATGGAAATATTAAATATTTAATTTCTCCGAGTGGAAATCGAGCCCACGCCCGTCATGCTTACAGTCTACCCTTGTGCCATCGGGTCACGACGGCCTGTATAAAAATAATTCATACTTGTAAAATAAATTAATAAAAGTATCACCTCTATGTGTATAATTTTGTTCCTACAGCAATTGAGTCCCGATACCTTTTAACGCAATTTTAATGTGAATCCGATAACGACCTGACTTTTTGTGTAACGGTCGTTTAACGAAGTGTTTTTGTAACAATTAAGTATTTAATTGGACCTATTCAAATATTATAGCATGAGGTGATTGATTTTATTTTCAATATTGGGAACAAAACCAGGGTAATTCAAACAATTTGGAAAAGTTATTTTCGCAGATTACTTGGACGTGAAAAGTGAATTCTTTATTTAATCCTTAAAGGCTGTATGGGTGTAAGCCCAGTTTTTGGTTGGAAGTTTGGAAGAAAGTGGTCGTACGTATGCAAACTTTTTTTGCTTGTCTCCCTGGTGTATTGACGACCATAATAGTCATATTGCGATATTGATTAACAATATATGTTTAATAATATAATATGTTTTCCTTTTTTATGTTTTTTATTGAATTTATCATGCAAAATGGAAATGGACTTAATGGCATTTTATTTGACGAAGAGGAACTATATTATACTACACTCATCTCTACGAGGACACTTTGAAAATAAATGTAGACGAACAAAATATTATATTATAATTTTTAACAAAAAAAAAAACCGACCTCTTCAATTTCAACCGAATCCCATAATCAGGACATTACCAATCTTTTATCAAACTACTTCAAGGATGTAGTGTATGTTTTTCAATAAAAATCGGATCCTCGAAATCGGTTGGCGGGATATTGAGTTATTTGTCCATTTGTCGCGCACATATTTAACGCAAATTTAAGACTTATGTGATTTTCTGATGGATACCATTGTCAGAATTCGACCAAATTAAAATGCGACTAAACTGGAAGCAAATTACACTGGAAGCATTTTGATGATTCTATTTTTATATAAATGCTGGTGCTTTTATATAAAAAATGAATCATCAAAATCAGTTTACCCAGTGAAGAATTCTGAGATTCGATTACTTTTACAGAAATCGACTAAAAAGGAGTTTCATACATTATTAAACAGAGGACACATCATTCCCGCCCACTTTAATCCCAATTTTCAAGACAATGCGTATTAAGTGACATAACTCAACTCCGCGCTTTAAATCATTATTAAATAATTTTAAATTAAATAGCTATTTCGTCCTTTACGGGATTAATGGCCTTACCGATGCATAATATGAATAAATAATATTTGTAACTACATCATACAAGCAATGTACACTACATTAGATATAACAACTACACTCAAAAGTACCAATCTCATTGTAAAACCACAATAATTTATTAAAATTCAATTGAATAACAAAAGCAAAATACTTTAAAATAAACCGGGCAAGCGTGAGTTGGGCTCGCCCACTGAGGGTTACGTCCAAAAATTGGAAGTCTCAGGCTTTTTCTGATACTCAGACTAAGCTTAGCCAGAGCCCTTTCATCTGATACCTCACTTTAACTAGCGGCTTTAATACCAAATTTTGCCCTCCCTTTAAGGCTATTATTTTTTAAGATTTAACCACAAATGTACAGTTTTTAGATTTTTTCATGAACTAGTACTACTCGTAGACGCTAGCTGCCAAATTTCATTATTCTAGGTGTAAAAAAGGGTAGATGTAGGTGGAAAATAACTATAAAAGGAGTGGAATTGTGTCAATCGGGGGCACTCGCTTGTAAGTGACGGCCCCTATTGGAAGGAAACTAGTGTGAAGTATTGTAAGTAGGTGATACATATCACTTATTGCAATTACATAGTATCTCTTTCAAAATAGTTTAGAATCATATAGACGATATGTGTTTTTAACGTGTTTCTTTAAAAACGTTACCCGCTTCCGATTTCTAACAATATTGATATTATATTGATGACATGTCATTGCATGTGGAGCTCACCTGTAAATGATTGAGCAATTAGATATGATTTACTTTGTTTTTTTTTACTTTTAAGGTCATGTAATAATTGTGTCAATTGTTGGTAGGCCTTATAAATAAATAAACAAATGATATTTATTTAGGATGATATTTGATTTGATTTAGTGCCGAAATACGAGTGTTTTGCTGTATAAACGGCCATATTTTTTTAAGTAAATGTGGAAATAAGCTTTTTTTAGGAAATCATAGGGCCGTAGATCTAGTTATAAGTTTTGATTTTCAACTCGGTATCTCCAAGCGTTCCTGATATGACGGCACTTGACAGACAGACAGACAGACAGACGAACAGCAAAGTGATCTTATAAGGGTTCCTTTTTGTCCTTAAAAGATACGGGACCCTAAATACATTACTGTGTAAAAATTCAACACCACCCGAGCATTTCAAGAACATTTGAATACAAGCAGAAGATTTTCGCCATTTCAATTTTAAATAAATGGTCGTCGTGTGCAAAAAGTTTGTTAATATTAATGTGCATTTCGCATTTTGTATTTATACTGGCCACTGAGGCGTAGATGAAAGATTATCTAATGTGATTGTTTTGAGTTCGAATCTCATTTGAAGCAAAGTATATATTAACTAGAATTCGCTCGCGTCTATTCATTTATAAGTACATTAGCTGTTTTTTTAAGCGCTTGTTCGGTAAGTCAAAACATTGTATTATTGAAAGATTGAAGCGTTTTTTTGGTGGGAAGTAATTTTACTAACTACGTTAGTAAAACTAAATAGGACAGCGTTGAGTTCTGCTGCTCAATACACTATTTCAAGAATTTTACGGCATTTGGCGAACGATAAACAACGATTAATTGGAAATAAATTTCTTAACACTATGTTCCTAGCTTCCTTTTACCTACTGTGAAGCTAATAAAAAAGATAAGATTAGTCTTAAGATACTCCGTTATCTAATTTCAGCTGAATTTTAGTGGTATTACGTTTCAAGTGGCGGAGCTCAACGTCGCGCTTTACCTTGACACGAAAGGTAACGTAAATATTATCCCCGTATGGAAATATAACCCACATCTGTCACGTCTACAGCAACGCGCTTATGCCACTGCGCCACAAAGGCCTTAAAACGCTAGATATAAAATAATAAAAGCAGCAAAACGCCTAATTCTCATAAGGCAGTAACATTATACCGTGTTATAGCTTTTAACAAACATTCCGACCATTTAAACTTTATTGTCGAATCAGAGGTCGTTTCGTTAGAACGACTCTAACTTCTTTGGGATTGTTATCTATCGGTATATTTTTTTTTGTGGTTCACTTTATTATATTTTTTAAAGACAATCAATCAAGTAACTTCACGCTGTATCCCACACATAGGGTTGGCAGAGGGAACATAGTGTTAAGGCACTCCGTTCCCCATGGAGAGATCAGCGCCAGAGCAAAGAAAAGTTATTAAATCTAAATGCAAATGAATTATTAATAAGTAATAATTCATTCCTACGAATGGGGATCGAACATTTAACCGTCACGTTACAGTGGCACCCTTATTCCCCTGCGCCACAACGGCCTATATAAAAATATTTAAATTATTAATATATTTATTTACAGCCTTCACGTACAATTGACAAATTTTGTTGTACTTAGAATAAAAGTTTTGTTAGGAAAGAAGTAATTTAGTGAGAACTTACTCCGTTCTCCATTTTATATAAATTTTACAGTCATAACTAAATGTACAACGAAATTTAAGTATCAAATTGTTTACTTTTGTATAATGACAAATTGTTCTTATTTTATTGCATTATTTTATATAAAGTTAAATTAAAAATTCACTATAACAGCTATTCAAGTATCCAGCAAAATAAATTTACTTTATCACTCCCAATAATAATATATTGTTATATTTAACTTAAGGTTTTTATCATTGTTATGATTTTTTAATGCTAATGGAAGAGCGGAGTCTCCTGGTACAGGCAATAACATGCTTAAAAGGAGGCTCCAATCACGAGTGGATTTTATAAGAAACTTGCTTAATAAATAAATAAATCAGCTTCACGCTGTATCCCGCACACAGCAGGGTAGGCAGAGGGAATCTATTGTTAATACACTCCGTTCCCCACTTTCTGCCGAATTCTGGAAGCATTGCGTGTTGAGAGGTAGCACTCAACGCCGCGCTTAGCCTCGACACCAGAGCGAAGAAATGGAAATATAAATTTAAGTAAATATTTCATCTCCTCGAGTGGGGATCGAACCCACAACCAGCCGGTTTTACAGTCACACTTCGTGCCACTGCGCCACGACTGGCCCCATTGCTTAATAAACTATTATTATTATTATTGTTGAAAATTAAGTAAAACGCAAAAATATTTAAATTCCACACGAACAAATACAATGGAATTCAAATTCTTGTAATAATTCCGGTTCCATGCACAATAATGAACCCTTCGGACGTCAGACGTGACTTTATTCAGGCCCTTGGGTAATAAGATAGATGGTTCACTTCTATAAGTATGGAGATTGTAAATTATGAAAATATGTTTTTTTAAACGGTATGCACCAGCAAAGTAAGTAAAGGGAACCTAAATTTAAGACACTACGGTCTTCTTACTTTAAGATTCTCTTAATATAAGTAACCAACGAACAATTTTTGAAATTGTGGTACGTTTGGATAGCGAAAACTGAGTAAACAAGAACAGTAAAGCAAGTTAAATTCTAACCAATATAGAATATTCTAACTAGTTCTAATGTACTAATTATAATATTGTATGAATAATGTTATATTTATTAGGTTGGAAACAGGAAAATAAGTTTAAATTAAAATTTTTCCCCGCCTAAACACTGTCCTTTATATGCAAACAGACACTACTTCACTGTGTCGCAATACTGTCTATACATATGTTTCCTAAGATCCACTCATATATAGCTTTAAAACCACAAAAATATCAGCAAAAACACATACGATCCGCATAATATATAAAAAGTAACATCATAGAACCGAAAACCGTTGTAGTACCGCAAATTGCGGCACGCAGTCCGTCTCAAAAACTTATTTCACTGAGGGCCCTCTAAGGCGGCAATGGAGAATGATAACATTGCGATTCAAATAAAGAGGCGATATTTTGGCTCGGCGTCGTAAAGCACACGCGTTTGGGAGTCGAGTCAGCGATGTTTGAAATTATTTTCATGTCACGGATACGATACGATTTTTTTATGTGATTAATGCCCATACACGACAGCATATCACACATATGCTGTCATTCCGATCACTAGGCACACAAATGAATGCGTATACTGTACCGTCGCCAAAGGTCGCACCGTCGGCATCGGCAAGTTCATCTGTCGAGCCACTGAATCTCCAGTCACCGATATAATAGACTATAACCTAAGGATGGATCTCTCCTAGAGATCAAGAGGCAATAAACAAATAAGGGCGAAACACAGAATATGGAACCCAAAACAAGGGAACCCAACCACCGGAATAGAACAAACCATAACAAATTAGGCCTTCAATTCTTCTGTTATGTAAAGTAGTATAACAAAATATAAAAAATGAAACAATTTATCATGATTACCCATCTTGTCCCAAAGTAGCATCTGATATATGTTTTAAATTTGTAAATTCAACACTATATTCCCTAGATGTGTGCTGTGTGCGGAATACAGCGTAAAGCTGATAAAAAAAATAATAATAATAACTAAAACTATAAAAAAACTTAGTAAAATCTAATAAACAAAATACTTATACACACAGCATTCAATATAAATAATAGTTGAAAATCTATTTAAAAGCTACAATAATTAAAACATGATAACAATACCATCGAATAGATCATCTGTCATCAATCTCCCATATAATCTATATTAATTGATTGTTAACACGATTGGCAAAAATCGTTACATATAAATAACAGTGCATAACGCGATAAGCGAATCACGATGTGTTGAAAAACGGGCGTGACCATGTTTTTTTTTCTTCTATGAAACACACAGATTTACGATGAAAATATGTATGTATAAAAATTTGTTTCATTTCAATGCTATTTAAATACAGCTTCACGCTGTATCCCGCACACAGCAGGGTAGACAGAGGGAACCTAGTGTTAAGACATTCCGTTCCCCACTTTCTGCCGAATTCTGGAGGCATTGCGGGTTGAGTGGCAGAATTCAACGCCGCGCTTAGCCTACACCAGGTAAATATTTACTCTCCTCGAGTGGGGATCGAACCCACAACCAGTCGATTTTACAGTCACACTTCGTGCCACTGCGCCACGACTGGCCTCATGTATTTTTATATTTTTTTTAATGCTATTTATTTTTAAAAATTAATAATGATTAAGTAGGTACTTTGAGGACGTCGTGGCTCAAGACGAGAAGCGCGACGTTAGTGGGTTCAAGTTCCACTGGAAGGAATTAAATTAAAATTAAAATTAAATAGGTTCTACTCTGATAACGAGGCAAAGAGCGGCGTTGAATTCCGTCACTCGACACGTACTGCCTCGAGTATACTATTGCCTGTACACTCGAGACAATAAGAGTCGAGTGGAGTGAAGAAGCTAAACGCACGTTTTAAAAGCGCGGCATTGAGTTCCACGTCAACAATCTATAGGAAAGTGGGAAATGGAAGTGTTTTAAAAAGAACAGAATGTCTTAGCACTAGGGAATCTTAGGCAGAGGGATCTCTGCCTACACTGCTACAAACGAGATACAGCTGAAACGTAAAAAAAAATAACATATAACCGTAGTATTAAATTTATTATTTTAATTCACAACCAAAAATATAAAACACAGTAATGATTTAAATATAGTTAATTATAGTATCTCGTTAACCAATTCGATTATAAAGCGATAGTGTCATAAACATTTTCAGTGCGATAAATATGTGTAATACAATAATAATATTTACAATGAAACTGAAATACAGACTTGTAATGTTTTTGTGATATAAAATTTGTTAAATAATTATATTATGTCAAAATATTTAGTGTTGTTGTTATTTTATTAAAACGTTTTAAAAAAAATCAGCTTCACGCTGTATCCCGCACACAGTAGCTTTGCCTCGACACCAGGGCGAAAAAATGAAAATATAAATGTAAATAAATATTTCACTTCCTCAAGTGGGGATCGAACCCACAAACAGTCGATTTTACAGTCACAATTTGTGCCTCTGGGCCACGACCGGCCTCTATATGTAACAAACAAATAATGTAGATAAAACTTAAAAATTCTACATCGAAATAAAGCTGTAAAAGATTTACACAAAAAAACAATAATTATATCCTATCTAAGGCATAACAAAAACGTGTTTCGTGTTCTGAAATAACAAGTCATCTCCATACAAAAATATTCATTAATAATTCGAGCTACGAAGGTATGAGGGTCTACGTAGCTACAACATGTAGCTGCTACGAGAATATAATTTCCATATGTTATTATTAGATTCGTATGTGCTTTTGCAAATTTCTTGATTTAGATTTTAAGTGATATATAAAAATCTTGTTAAGTATGTTTAAACTGTTTTTTTTTTTAAGATATTGAATTACATTATGAAGTAAAACATAATCTGAAATCCTAGATCCTCTTAGGGATTGAATACCAAAGAAAAATATACCTTTGAGGCAGATAACAATAAAAAAGCTTTTTCAAAATACTATAATAATATTTATAGAGCTAAAAATCTAAAAAAAAAAAAGAAATAAAGTCGAACCATTATAGTGTTAAGTTATAATAATAGAAAAATCGGCCGTGTGCGAGACTAATTCACGCAGGATGGGTTTCGAACCATTACTTATTACATTACATTTCCAGAATTCGGCGGAAAGTGGATAACAGAGTGTCTTAACACTAGGTTCCCTCTGCCTACCCTGCTGCGTGCGGGATACAGCGTAATTGCTTGATTAACTGGCTATAAAAATTAAATAGTATTTTTTTATCATAGACGCAACAAAACTACCTGGTGACCTGGGGACCTGGGAAAACTACCTGGTACCTACCTGGTGACAGACGAACATATAGATGGACAGACAATGAAGTGTTCTTTTTTTAAACATTTTTAAAGTGTTATTCCACACTTAGGAAAGAAAAATAGTTATTTAGAAAACGTATAAAAATTTGAACGTAGCGGGACTCGAACCCGCGCCTCCTGGCGATATTTTAAAAATATTTTAAAAAATAGTATTCTCTCTTGCCAAACGATAATTCTTAGTACTAACAACATAAATAAGTTGCAACAAGCGTATATTAATTTCGACGTAGCTTGATGAGAACGTATGGCTTAGTGGCCAGAGCGCCTAGTCGGTTTCCAGGAGGCACGGGTTCGAGTCCCGTTTTATACGTTTTCTAAATAAGTAAGCCTTCTTTTGTTTTTTATATATATCTTCTTTTTACTCTTTGAGTACGAACTCTATTTACGAATATTTTTAAGTAGATATTTTTCCCTAATTATAGAATAGCACTTTAAAAGTATTAATAATAAAAAAAAAAAAGTTTGTTTTAAAGATCCTAATCAAAAGATTCGAATTTAAATCTACCAAATTTATTTACCAATCTATGTCTTAATTTATCAGAATGACTTTAATGTACAAAAAAACTTAAGAAAAATACGTATAGCAATTTTCAGGAGCAAAATTTAAAAACAAGAAAAACTAGTGCACATTTTTTAACTGTCACATACATGAAACAAGCCTATCTGGAAACCAAGTTTACTTTTTTACCTTTCTACTGTGGGTAGAAAGGGAAAAACGTACGCAAATAAATAGAACATACGTTACTGTTACAATATATTTTGATATTTTATTTTGAGAATGTAAGCAGCCGTACTATATGTACTAATATTATGAAGATGTAAAATTTGTTAGGTTGAACAAGCTAATCTTAGAAACTACTGGATAAATTTGAAAAAAAATTTTTGTGAATGTGGATAGTCCACTTATTGAGGAAGGCTATTAGGCTGTATTTATTTATGAATGTGCGGTCACAGTTACCTTGAGAATTTAGAGTGTGACTTATACAATACTTAAAAATTAAATTAAATTAAATCAGCTTCACGCTGTATCCCGCACACAGCAGGGTAGGCAGAGGGAACATAGTGTTAAGACACTCCGTTCCACACCTTCTGCCAAATTCTGGAGGCATTGCGTGTTGAGTGGCAGAACTCAACGCCGCGCTTAGCCTCGACACCAGAGCGAGGAAATGGAAATATAAATTTAAGTAAATATTTCATCTCCTCAAGTGGGAATCGAACCCACAACCACTCGGTTTTACAGTCACACTTCGTGCCGATGCGCCACGACTGGTACTGGACTGGACTGGACTCAATATTTAGTTATTTCAATTTGATCACGAGAGACATGCGTTTACTTGTACGCTGTAACATGTAATTATTATAATAAACAGAAACAAAAAATAAGGATATATGAAGAAAAAGAGACGAAAATATTTATTATATAAAGAGACAAAAATATTTATTGAGCATCGTAGCGGAACAGTACTGACTGTAATCGCTATAGTTGCGGGTTCGATTTGCACTCGGTGAAATGAATAATTTTCTTTCTCCCGCTACGATAATACAGTGTGGCATAGAGTTACGCGACTCTACACGCAAAGTGAAGGATGGCGTGACTTAATACAGCGTCATTTTCGCCGACACTGCTATGTAAATATTTATGACAATACTGTTAAATGAATGCAATTTCAAAATAACAAAGTGACAAGGGAGTGAAAGTAGGTAACTTAAATGTAAATTGCTTGCTGTACGCAGATGATGCAGTGTCCATTGCATCATCAGAATGCGAGATACAGGCATTAGTCACCACTCTGATAGAAAGGTGTGAAATAATGCTCTAAGCCTGAATATGAATAAGACAAAGATTGCATTTGAAAGAAATAGAGAAAGGACGGAATGCAAGATCAGTGTAATTAGTAAGATATTAGAACAAGTCAATGAAGTGGTATATTTGGTAAGTATGATCAGTAGAGGTGGAAGATACGACATGGAGGCTGCCGGTAGCATGGTTAATGCTACCTTAGCTTCATTGATGAGATGGTGTAACGTCAGCACAGCTGCACGTTTGGACGTAAACACTGCAGTGTTGGTACCGATGCTGTTATACGGCAGCAAAAGATGAGTATTACAGAAGGAGAATGAAAGGTAGATGAATGTTGAGGAGATGCAATCTCTTCGTAGAATATGCGGCATCAGCTTAGCTGATCGAATCCACAATGAAGAGATACACAGAATATACTGTAGGAAGGTCACGTAAATACCATGAGGAGCCCCCGGAGGGCATTATAAAGAAGTAGTTTACAAAGACCGTAGTGTTTGGCGCTCCGTCCTCTTTAACTACTCCGCTAGGGATACAGCGTCAAGCTAGATTACATTGATTTCAAAAAATTCAAAGCCTACTTAATTCCATTTAGCTATTAAAGTTTATTTATATCTTTACTTTGTAACGAGATTTCTTTTGTATGCATAACTGATATGGGCTGAATTAGGGTTAATGTTGTTTTCACGTCTAAGATTTTTTCCAATCCAAAATATAAGCTTAAGAATATTTTTTTTGTGAAGATTTAATTAGACTATAATATTAGAATACGCTTTGCTTTTTTTCATTTATCATTAGCTTTTAAAATACTCTCTAAGGCATCAATAAGTTCTGTGTTCAAATCCAACTTAATTTGCTATGCATTAATTTCAATAAGCTTGTAATTTCAATGTACTTATTAATTATTTAAATCAATTGTAATCTATCTTGTTATATTGATATACTTTTCAATTGATATCTTTCTAGAATATATTCTGAAAATTGTATATTAATATAATCAGTCTAATACACATATAAGGTATTTTATGGTGTTGTTAATGTGTCAAATGAGTAAATAAAATAATACTGTTAGCATAAAAGATTATGTACAAAATAAGTATATTGGTCTAAGGTTCATTTGAATAGTATTTAAAATATATTTATTTCAGTTAAACGCTGTATCTCGCATATTTCAGGATATGTACAGGGAATCTAGTGTTAAGACACTTGTTTTCATTAAGAAACAGGCATTGTGAAGGCGTGTTGAATGGTGAAACTCAACGCCAATAACATTATATTAAATTTTCCTGAGTGGACACACACTTGTACCCCTGCGTCACGATGGCCTCAATAATCCTACTAGAATTAATTTAAACTTATATTGACTTAACTTAGCTTCTCGCTGTGTCCCTAGGTAGTCAGAAAGAACACCAAATGCTACGATATCTGCATACCGCTTTCGCCTCGTCTACTGTCATCAACCTCTTTATACATGCCCAGGGGTCCTCCTGCTGTTTACGTGACCTTCCTTTAGTATTTTTGATACTGAGTTTTCGAAAATCAACCGAGATCTTCCCCTACCTTTCTTATCGCCCACGTTTCAACCTTTTCTTCCTAATAGGATTAATAGAATTATTAATATTATAAATATGATGTGATGATGGATCATCTCAAAAAGATCAAATGTTCTCTCTAAATAACTTGG
>DWMY01002026.1:0-12756 GCA_018249775.1 Heliconius hecalesia formosus
TAATTAAATACCTACTAGGCCTATTCCACATATCTACATCAAAAAACTAAAACTAAGTTCATTTGAAATTGTTTTATTTTAACAGTACTAAAAAAAATACTTCACAGTATATTGTAGTTATTTACATATGTATCTATATATTGCCAGTAATAAAAATAAGTGAACCATAAAACTAAAATTAACAATGGAAAACTACTGTGTTATTTAAATATATATTTCAATTCAATTCGTTGAAATATCTATTGTCAATTCTACACATGACTTCATCGTTTTCAAGAAGTTAGGTATAGTTGTATTCGTGGAACACATCGCGTCGAGTGATAAGGTATAATTTGATACATATGTCCCAAAGGGTTGGGGCTCATTAGCGCCATGCTGTTGGGCTGATGCTCGCGACCGCTAAAGGGTTTTTATTTTTCCGAATGCCATAATATTATTGACAATTTGTGTGATATTTACTTTAATGTATGATACATAAATATTTGAGGTCAGTCGTGGCGCAGGGGCATAAAGTGTGACTGGTTGTGGGTTCGAGCCTCACTCGAGGAGATGAAATATTTATTTACATTTATATTTTCATTTCTATGCTCTGGTGGCAAAGGCAAAGCGCGGCGTTGAGTTTCGCCACTCCACACGGAATGCCTCCAGAACTCAGCGGAAAGTGGGGAACGGAGTGTATTAACACTAGGTTCCCTCTGCCTACCCTGCTGTGTGCGGGATACTGAAGCTGAAAAAAAAAAAGAAAAAAGAAATATTTTTGTTCTTTTTAAAGATAATATGCAATAAACATCAGTGATGGGTGTAGGAGTTAATTTCGCATCACGCTGTATCCCTTACGGAGTAACCAGAGAGAACGGAGCGCCAGGCGCTACGGTCTCCTTATCCTCGTCCAATGTCATGAACTTCTTCATAAATGCCCTCCAGGGGGTCCTTATGCGTTTTATGTTACCTTCTTCCACTATCTTTGCTACTGCGTTGCGATATTGCGTTTTCGAAGGTTATCATAGGTCATGCTCTACCTCTCGTACCGCTCACTTTTCCTCTATTATTTTTTTGACATTCTTTCATCACTCATTCGGTCGACGAGCAAATACGTGAAAATTTAGTTAAAAATAATATATTCTAGGTTATATATATAATTGTACATAGAATATAATAATATTTTTAACTGTATTTATCACATATTGGGCTCGTCGAACGAATGAGTGATGAGAGAATGGCATTGAATTTAAGCTTATATATTTTTCTTTTATATTTTCTTCTTAATAAATGATTGCGATTTGATTTAAATAATTTAATATGGAACGCATTACGTAAACTAACTGAATATAAGTAGAATTTTAATGGCGGGTCGCGTCCTGATGACTCCGTTTCAAGGTAAACGCTATAAATATAATTCATCATGGCTAGCCCCACCGTACGTAATAACTTAGCTACGTAAAACAGTTTTTGCAATTCAATTGAAATGTGGACGAGTCAAGGCTTTTGTTCTAGGTCTCGTGTGATATTGAATATTAATTTTGTAGGGCTTGAATTATAAAAAAATAATGTTAAAGTTATACTAATAAAAGAAATATATTATGGAGTTCTAGATATACAAGTATATATCTACTTTCTTATCTATAAAAAAAAATTTTATATCTTTTTAATTCAAAATCAAAATTTACTTTTGTCTCTGACAAAAGTCATGCCTGAATGTCTTATCACTATCGCTGTACCCTATTCTATGTCCTGAACAAACACGCAGGTTGATTGACATCCAGATATTTTTTTAACATGTTTCGTTCTTGATATGGGTCTATGACATGAGTTAATTTCTAAATCATAGACAGTTAGTTCAATCTTTTTTAAATAGTCCAAACATAATACGACAAAAATTGTCATGAAAATTGGATCAATACCACACCATTCCTTTAAATGAGCTTCTATTATCAAGAACCAAAGTTATATTAAAAGCGAAATATCGGTCCACGGTCTCAAAATAAATAACTTCAGATTAAGAAAACGGTACATTTGTTCAATTTATAATACCGTTTGATATTACTCGAGGCGGACGGAAGGTTGTTCTAATTAGGCGGTTTCCTGTAGATTTGCTCCCACCTGTCGGTGCCTCTGACGTACCTATCCAGGAAATTAATTACATCAACTGATTAATACCACCAGCAGCCAGCATCGAGCGAATTATTTCGCACCTTAGTAATAATGACTTTGTTCAACAAAATGTTTGAACACAGAATATTTTTTCATTTGATATTATTATACGTAAAATCAGCTTCACGTTGTATGATACCGCACACAGCAGAGGGAACCTAGTGTTAAGACTCTCCGTTCCTCACTTTCCGTCGAATTCTGGAGGCAATGCGGATTGAGTGGAGGAACTTAACGCCGCACTTTGCCTCGACATTAGAGCGACGAGATGAAGATATAAATGTAAATTAATATTCCATCTCCTCGAGTGGGGATCGAACACACAACCAGTCGATTTTACAGTCACACTTTGTGCCCCTGAGCCACGAGGGCTCAGATTATACTTACATACATTAAAATAATTAATTTAAATATATATTTTTAATGCAAATCCTCAAAGATTACTTAAAAGTTTTTAAGCATCCGTTTAAATAAGACTCTGGAAGATAATCTAAATGGAAGTTCTTTAAAAAAGAGCGAACTTGCTGAACCTACTCATCTCGACTAATAAGTGCAGCGCAGTCAACTGCACCGGCGTTGCACTTTTTGTTCCGACTGGAGGCACGCTCACCCGCTTATTTGCGATCATTAATCATTATTTCGGCTGAGCGTCGTAGCGTTTTCAGAAAATAACCCTTTTTTTGTATTAAGCCGGTTCGCAACGACGGATCCTCGAAGCGTGGCACAGTATATGCAATATTTAAATTATGTCTCGCTTTACGGGTATCGAGGTTTTTTTTATTGTTTGAGAGATCGGTATCGTATTTGAGATGGGCATTTGATTGGTTGTTTTGAATCGGATATGTCAAAGATACTCCGGGCAATCATCTCCAAAGTGAAGTCGATTTTGAACTGGTGGACAATCACAATGCCAGTGGCCACTCGGCTTTGAATGTCATATCTGGTAGGTGGTAAGTCCTAATTAGTTATTAGGCAAAGAACCAAAGTTATAGACATATCCTAAAGGATTGGTTAGCTGAAGTGACAATGGCCATGTTTGTTGTAGAATCATTGATCGTTGACTTCATAACGTTTTGGAGTGGAGACAAGGTAGGTACATTTTTTTTTCAACTTCACGCTGTATTCCGCACACGGCAGGGTAGGCAGAGAAAACCTAGTGTTCTGACACTCCGTTCCCCACTTTCTGCCAATTTCTGGAGGCATTGCGTGTTGAGTGGCAGAACTCAAAGCCGCGCTTAACCTCGACACCAGAGCGAAGAAAATGAAAATATAAATTTAAGTATATTTACTTGCATTACTATTACATCTCCTCGAATGGGGATCGAACCCATAACCAGTCGGTTTTACAGTCACACCTTATGCCGCTGCGCCACAACTGGCCTCAGGTAGGTACACAAATTAGGCAAAAGCTTGAATGGGAAAAGAAAGATCGATGTCAATGGCATAATGTCTGGCAGTGATGATGATGATGATGATGATATAGTTGGTTTTACATACTGGTGTTTATGTAGAATTAAATATACAACAAGTCGTAACAAGCATTTATTAAAAATAACATTGAATTTTTGATTCTAATTTTTAGTGTTTCTGTGGTTGCTTGCTTGTTAATTACATAACTTATTTGATGATGAATTGATGATATATGGCGATGAGAGTATTGTATGTAATTATGCTTACTTAAATCCGTATATTTTCTTATTTTTTAGCTTTACGTTGTATCGCATTAAGCAAAGTAAGCTGAGGAGGCATAGTGTTAAGACACTCCACTTCTCACTTTCCGCGGCTTCTGAAGGTATTGCGTGTTGAGGTGTGAAACTCAACGCCGCGCTTCGTCTCCACACTAGAGCGAAAAAAAGAAAATATTTAATATTTTTATTATTCTTCATATAAAATAAATACATATAAGCTTGGTATTCAATTTACTCTTACACAAGTATTTCAAAAACACGAGTAAATTTGGGCCGTGAAGAGCGGCGGAGGTGACAGATGCGCTGCATTGCCATCGCGCCAACTCTACCTCTGAACAGGGACGTATTGGTATGTACTATGGATGTATTGATAAATTTGATATTTAAGTATAAAAATAAAAAATTCCGCAAAATAAGTAGACAATTTTTTTTTTTGTTATATTTAAAATATATTTACTATAGACCAGATATTTACTATATATTTTTAAATAAAGGTCAGTCGTCAGGGGCACAAAGTGGGACTGTAAAATCGACTGGTTGTGGGTTCGATTAATACTCTAACATAGAAAATATTTATTTACATTTATATTTTCATTTCTTCGCTCTGGTGTCGAGGCAAAAGCGCGGCGTTGAGTTCTGCCACTAAACACGCGATGTCTCTAGGACTCGAAGCTATTTCTCATTTCAACGCATCTATCACATTTTCCAATATTAACATAATAAAAAAAATTGATCATTATCCAATGTGCCATTTAATATCTAATATCTACTGTATTCAGATAAGTTGATAAACAGACAGACATTTTCGTCCTAAAATTTTATACAACTACATTACATATTTTCATTTGTTATTTATTCACAACTAAATGTGACATTAATATGTCACGATAGTAGAATATTTGAGTAAAAAATATTAGTTTTTAAGTATCATGTTTATCATTCGTACGGCCCTGTCGTAAAAAGCGAGGGAGTATCGATGACAAAATACAAATTTTATTTTATTAAATTCAAAAAAGCCTTCAATGATTGATAGGAGCGCGCCCCCGAGTCAAGCTCGCAACTGCATAACGTAGTACAATATAAAATGGATCATTTATTCTCCAAAGCCGTATGTCATTGATTATAAATATGCGAATAAAAAATTGTTTATATTTATTATAGTACAAGTTCTTTTAGCGTCACGCTGTAACCCGCACACAGCAGGATAGACAGAGGGAACCTAATTTTAATACATTGTTCTACAGTTTCCGCTAAATTCTGCTTTGCGTGTTGAATGAAACTTAACGACGCGCTAAGCTTCGACACCGACGCGAAGAAAATAGAAATATTAAATATTTTCTCAAGTGGGAATCGAACCCCACAACCTGTCGCTTACAGTCGCATTTTCTATCAGTAAATAGTCAATAGTAAATTTCAGTTACTGATCGTTTTTTTAATATGACATGTGAAATTGTTGAATAAGGTATACCTTATATGTAAAATTGATCAATAAAAATTTACTCACTTTTAATGTAACTTGAACATTTTTTTACTTACACTTTATGTAAAGTATACGCATTAAATATTTAGATATGCACCTTGGTCGCAATGGAGGTAAAAATATGTACTTTGAATCTATTTGCTTTTTTTTAGCTGCCCTATCCCTAGCTGAGTAGCCAGAGAGAATGGAGTTTTTATATTTACTATTTTTTTTTTTTGGAAAAGACAAGGCAAACGAGCGTTGGGTCACCTGATATAAGTGATCACCGTCGTCCACGACCCTGTGCAACTCCAAAGGAGCTACAGGTGCGTTGCCTGCCTGTAAGGTGGGTTGGGCTCCGGAGCCCGGCGTTACCTGATGCGAAACGCAGTGGCATAAAGCCACTACTTCACGCCGGTTTTAAATGCTGGGGGTGGTAATGACCCGGTCGAGTCTGCCCATGCGTGTTGTCATTGCTGGCGACGTGACTCTACCACACGTACTTTAGTCGCCTCTTACGACACTACCAGTACCAGGATGATTCTATTCTAGGCCGGGATCACACGGCACAAAATTTTTTTTTAATAAATTAACTTAGCTTGAAGTAGAATAATAAATTTATTTATTATATTTTTAATGACAAGTATTATATAGGTAATTTTTGAATAATCGTAACAATAAAGGGAAGGGTGGAAAGGTTTAATGTATGAGCTGACCACTTTAAGATATATCAGCCTACGACTTGTTTACAAGAACACGACATAATTGCTGCTATAAAATTGCAATGATCCACTTAGCACTAGCCAAATATTGAAAAATAACAAAAGAATTTATAATAATAATATTAACAACATTTTTTTTTATATAAACCAAGATTTTTATACAAACCGATAAAAACTGTTTTTGTAGTTTACAAAACCTTAATAATTTTATAAGTATGATTTTGAGAAGGAAATCTTAAAACTATTATACATTTCAAATTATTTGCTTAAGTGTTCAATTTGTTATTTGTAGTAACAAATAACAAAATTTAATGTTATATAAACAAATACTGTTTAGCTATGTATATGCATTTGAAGAAATTAGACTTTAACTGACGAAGAGAACTGTATATATGAAGACTTTTAAAAAGCAACATTGCACAGCTATAAAATAACCCATTATCCTATTAGGCAAATCCCTCTCTCAATCACTTTAACTCTTACTTATGTAACAATTTGAAAACACATTGTAAGCTATCCAATCAAAATACTATAATAAAAAAAAACCAAACATTTTTTGTACCTTCTTTAAACTAAAATATTATTAAAAAATATATATATATTTTATACCCAAGTGGAACACACTCGATCTCATGGCCTGTGCGGGGCAGCGTCCTAGGGATGCTTTACGCAGTTAATTTAAAATCCTCGTTCGTATAAATAAGGAGGGTAGCGCTTGCGTTTTATGGCTTACGACGTGCGAATGCTGTTTGCGACGGCGGCGCTCTGCGGTCGCGGATGTATTTTAATATCGTTAATTAGGTGTTACGGGCGTTTAGTTACGTTCACCGTATATTTCACGTTACCACAGTCCGCTGCGTTACTGTGAACATTATGGTTTTAAATTATATATATGTATGTACGTTTGTTGTATGAAAATGTGTTTTTTTTGTCTTATTATTTGACTTTTTTGTTTTTTTCGTTTGGATTTTAATATTTATTTAATTTGAATGGGTTTTTTTTTTGTATTTTGGTAATGTTGTTTGACTGTGGTTGTAACTTAAATGGGCAAGAGATTGATGAAGAATTACATTTTTCTTTTTGCTTTTTCCCTTTATACGTCTAAATATTAAAAACACTCGAGAAGAGGCCAATCGTGGCGCAGGGGCACAAAGTGTGATTGCAAAAGCGACTGGTTGTGGGTTCAATCCCCACTCGAGGACATGAAATATTTACTTAAATTTATATTTACATTTCTTCGCTGTGGTGTCGAGGCAAAGCGCGGCGTTGAGTTCTGCCACTCAACACGCTATGCCTTCGAGAACACAGAATTCGATAGAAAGTGGAGAACACTGGGTTTCCTCTGCCTACCGTGCTATATGCGGGATACAGCGTGAAGCTGATTTATTTTCATTTTTATTAAAAACTCTTAAATATAAAGCATAGCTATAATAAAATACATATTTTGTAATATCAAATGATTTTGATGTCATAAATCATGACCTAAGTTTAAAGGTAGAGACTAATGACTAGTACTGGAGTACTAGTTATTAGTGCCTAGTGTCTTTTAGTCTCTGTGATACTTAAAGTACCTACTAAATTAACTTTATACTATTATTCTTTATTGTGTAATATATGTAAGCGTACTAAAAATATTATTTATTACTTAACACCAAAATATCTCTTATGACATTATTGAAAAAAAAATATAAAGATATTATATTTTTTTAAAAAATAGGAATTTATATTCCAAAATTTAAAAAAATAATGCTATAAAATATAAGAAAAAGGAAGGCGCAAGTACATATTATACGAAGCAAATAGAGGTGTACCTTGCAGAGTAAAACGAAATTTTCTTACTAATTAATTTAATCCATTCTAGCCCTTCCCATTAGTTTAATTGAACTGCGGTGTACATGTCAATTCTTAGGTTTTACTACGAATTTGTGTTACAGCAATTAATACTCTATTACGCAAAAATAGGGTTCTCATTTCATTGTCCATGTTATGATGGAATTTGAATGATGTAATAACATGAGGGGCACACTTTGTTCCATTTTGCATAAACGTTATGAAGAATCTTATAGAGTTTTGTAACGAGTGTTAAATTAAGATTTTGTCGTTTTTGATACCTAAAGAATATTGGAATTATAGGAAGAAATCAGGAATTTAGAAATGAAACAATATTTTTAAGAAATATTTATTAATCTAACACATTTATTTAGTTTTAATATTACATGTGATGGAAAGATTGAGTAGAAAATGGGGAACGAAATGTCTCAATACTAGATTTTTTCTGCCTCAGGGTAGCTTATTTACGGGACACAGCGTGAAGCTAAAAAAAATAACACTTTTATTAAAATTGAGTAAATATTTTATACCTATGTTATGAATTAAGTTTTCATATTAATTTTATATGTAATAAAATAATGCTTTAATTTTTTTAGCGTTCATTGGTACAAATATAATTTTTGTTTAATATATAGTATCTATGTTTGTTCGTTTTCGTATGTTCAGCGTCACGCTGTATCCCGCACACAGCAGGGTAGGTAGAGGGACCCTAGTGTTAAGACACTCCGTTCCCCACTTTCTGGCGAATTCTGGAGGCATTGCGTGTTGAGTGGCACAACTCAACGCCGCGCTTAACCTCAACACTAGAGCGAAGAAATGGAAATATAAACTTAAATAAATATTTCATCTCCTCGAGTGGGGATCGAACCCACAACCAGTCGGTTTTACAGTCTCACCTCGTGCCGCTGCCCCACGACTGGCCTCATCTCCAGATCAACTGGATCTAATAATTCAATAAACTAGAATCTTAATGCAAGGCAAAGCTATAAATAAGTAATACACGAGTAGAAAACAGTAGTTAGTTTTATATAGAGTGTTTTATTCATACATTTACATTATTATTTTACTTTAAGTATAGACAAGTAAAACTGGTAGAGTTTGGTAAAGTAAACTAAACTTAATACTTTCTCATAATATTAACCAATTTATTGATTATTCATAGAATCAAAATTGCTCGTATAATGACTTTATTATACGCTTTGAAATAATTATACTATCGTATGTGCGTTGGTAACGTATACCTATATTTTGTTAGGAAGCTACATATTTAACTTGCTGTTAAATATTTTTTTCTTAAACAAATAAAAAGTTAGATGCTTTAATTAGATGACGTTTAATAGTACCTACGTATGTTATTTTAACTATTATAATAGCGTTGAGTTCCGCCACTCAATAAGTAATATTGTTTATATTAGTTTATAGTATATTTTTATATAATTTCGATCCGTTTTCATATATTAGCAAATCTATGCTTAGATAAATTACCGTTTCACGATTGTTCACAGCCACTTTATTTTGCATGCTGTGTTTACCTTTAAGTGACTGTACATTAATTGTTTTTAGTTTTTAAGTTAGATTTACTTGAAATGTAATAATGTATGAGTCGTTGGTAAACTTAATAAAATAAAATAAAACACGCAATGCCTCCAGAACTTGGTGGATAGTGGAGAACGGAGTGTCTGTACACTAAGTTCCCTCTGCCTATTCTGCTGTGCGCGGGATACAGTGTGAAGTTGATTTATTTTTGATTTATTTATTTTATAATGCAGATATATTTTTGTACACCGAAATATTTTTTCAGTTTCATGCTGTATCTCGCATATAGCAGGATAGACAGAGATCCCAGTGATAAGACAATTCATTCCTCACTTTCCACCAAATTTTCAGAGCATTGCGTGTTGAGTGGCGAAATTGAACCGGAAGGGAACGGAACCGCGCTTTTTTTGGTACCAAGATAATAATAATTAATTCCATCGAATGTGAATCGAACCCACAACCTTCGCGCTACAGTCACATTCTAATAAATATTAATATAATTTTTGATACTAGTACCTAAAGGTCGAAATTAAGCGATTAGCTGCCATCACTTCTGTAAACATATGGTTTGTTTATTTATCGATACGCCGTTCGGCACGCATGCATGCTTAACTGAACAAAACTCCATTAATTCATATGAATTATAAATATATCGTGTATTATGGTTTTCAAAGCTAATAATATTTCATTGTAAAAGCTTTCCACACGTTATCATCAAAGATTAGAGAGAAAATTGTTGTTTCAGCTCATGACTTTTTTTTAGCTTCACGCTGTATCCCGCACACAGCAGGGTAGGCAGAGGGAAGTAGTAGGTACCTAGTGTTAAAACACCCCGTTCTCCACTTTACGCCAAGTTTTGGAGGCATTGCGTGTTGAGTGGCGGAACTCATCGCCGCGCTTTGCCTCTACACCAGAGCGAAGAAATGAAAATATAAATGTAAATAAATATTTCATTTCCTCGAACCCACAACCAGTCGATTTTACAGTCAAACTTTGTGCCCCTGCGCCACGACTGGCCTCAGGCATACCTCTATCCAGTGATGCAATGATAAATTAACTTGTAAGTAATATAGTATCTTTTTCAAATATTCACATCACTTTTAAGACATTTTTTTTATTTTCTACTGTAAAAAATATATTTTTGCCGTAAGAACGTCCTGCACTGACACCGATAAAATGTCTTACCATATTACTGATCAGAGCAGTAATGCAGCTAGGAACCCAAAGGTGGTGCATAAAATTAACTAGGACCCTAGCTAGAATGTTAAAATTTTATCAATATAAATTAAAATACAAACAGTTACGTCTTAATACTATATGTTGGCTTTTGGTTCAAATTTAGCGTTTAAAAAGCTTTAGTTCAGTGCCATAGAAAGTTACATACTATTACTTACATAACGATAATATTTAAACAATTTATAATGTGAATATTATTGAAAATAATAATAACATGAAAACACCAGTCAACTCCGAATCGAAAACAACGGGAAGTACAACTTATAAAAAATTATAAACTTAAGTTGCGGGTGTACGCTCTCAACTTTTATGAAATGAACTAACTACAATTACAAGTTTTTGTAATAGATTTTACCTGTTATATAAATTTCCATTTTTCGGATTCTTCCTATATTTGTCAAACGATTCAAAAATGTATGTTATCGATTGCGTTCACTTAAAAACTTAGTTAAACTTACTTCTGTGCTCCACGGGACCCTGGAGCTGGATATCTGATAAGAGTAGGCTATAAGGGTTGTTTTTGTTTTGGGCATTTTTGTTTTGAGATAGATAACTCTAAAAGCGGTAAATACTTGTATATGCTTATATTTCATATATCATTTTAAGCAAGTAGAGGGAATCAGGTTTTATAATCTGTTTCACACTTTCTGTTCACACAGTGACGATGTAGTTATTACACACGACGTACCATCGTACGCTTTAACCAGATCGCAGAAGACATTTTTTTATATGAATATATGCTATTCAAACTCACACACACTTCATATTAATTCTTATTTGATACTAGAGGGCGCGCGCGGCTTCGCCCGCTTATTAGGAGGGAATACAAAAAAAACCACGAAACACGTGTTCAATAAAATATTTTTAACAGTCTGAATTTATTTTTTTATAAAAATCGGTGGCAATTTAAAGATCTTTTCGTATAAACTTTCAACCCCTTATTTGAACCCTTAGGGGGTGAATTCTTAAAAACCATGAAACACGTGTTCAATGAAATATTTTTAAGAGTCTGAATTTCAAATTTTATAAAAATCGGAGCAGATTAATTTTTTTTTCCATACAAACTTTCAACCCCTATTTTACCCCTTTAGGGTTAAAACTTTTTAAATTCCCTTCTTAGTGGATGTCCAGAATATGAAAATAAACATCTGCCCAAATTTCACGTTTCTACGTACAGCGGTTACGGCTCTGCGTGCGTCTTACCTCAGTCAGTCAGCATAAGTCAGTCAGTCAGTATAGATAAATATAAATATCTACGTATATAACTGTGCCTCACATAAATAAGAGAATTAAGGACGAAATTTAAGAACACGATCCTGTAGCGGCGTAGCTTATTTGTAAATGATTGTTTCCACTCCACTCGATTTCACTTGAGTTTAATGCCCACGTGAGGAAATGAATTATTTTTATTTTATCGTCTTGATCAGAAGAAAAACTCAACACACAATGTCTCGAAAACTGTGCCAAAAGTATGTCACAAAAATTGTGTGAAAAGGAGTGTCTTAACACTACCTAACTATAAGTTACTATCTTGACCCTGCTACAGGTATGCGGGATACAGAGTGAAGCTAAAAGAAAAAAAAAACGGAAGAACATTCAGAAAACATTAGACAAATTAAATGAAGTGTTACTTTTGTTTCACCGGCGGGCTAATAGAGCGTGGCGCATAACGAACTTCCGTGAAATGGGGTAAAACTAATTCCGCGGACACCGCGCCATGTGTGGGTCCCCAGTTTGATTCCCGGGGGGTCAACGACGCTAATGTTACGCCTATTATTCCTCGATATATCTCCCGGTGACGTCAATATTTTTATATTTCTCCTTTCCTATTCATTTGGGAATATTGTTCCTTTGTTTCTTAATTCATCAGTTATACGTTTGCTATCATCTAATGCCATTACTATATATAAATATATTTAGTACTACCGACCGAAACGCGGCTTCGTCCGCTTAAGCTTATAGTTATACTTTAGCCAAACTATACATAATATTTACATAAATTGTCGCCTATGTGTTATTCTGATAATACTGTAAAGTTTTATCAATATCCGTTCAGTACTTTTTGCGTGAAAGTGGAACAAACATTCATCCTCACAAAGCTTTCACAATTATAATATCACTAAATAGTAAGGTAATA
>DWMY01002027.1:0-12754 GCA_018249775.1 Heliconius hecalesia formosus
AGTATGCGAGGCGCCATGTTGTTGTTTCTGCATAGATTACGTACAGGCCCTATCTGATAAGATTGAGACAAGGCCATATTGGAACAAGGCCGCTATGTATATGGGGTGAGTTGAATTACATGCGATGATAGTGGGTTAGATCCACGCTTGTGAAAATTTATATTTTAACTGTCCTTAGGTGAGTTATCAAACAAGCGTTCACTAGAAATTAAGAAGATAGAGAATTGAGTGTCTGAACACCAATTCTTTCTTCGTTAACCACGGTATGTGGAAAAAACGTAAAAAAATAGTTTTTTCGATAGTACAAAAAGTTCGATATTAGTTTAAAGTATTACATATTTTACCCTTCACACTGTATCCCGCACACAGCAGGGTAGGCAGAGGGAGCCTAGTGTTAAGACACTCCGTTCCCCACTTTCTGCCGAATTTTGGAGGCATTGCATGTTGAGTGGCAGAACTCAACGCCCTTATAATCAACATTTGGAAATGTAAAATTAATTCCATTTTCAATTTCCTTCCATAAATATAATTTGTTACAACCATTATTTAAAAACGTAATAATCCTATTTACTTACCTTAAGGCCATCCAGCCATTACCATAAGGTCTTGGCGCAGAGGTACGAGTGTGCTATTGTAAATGTGAAAGGTTGTGGGTTCGATTTCCACTCAAATAAATAAAAAATATTGCGCATTATACACGCAATGCCTCCAGAAATCAGTGGAAAGTGGGGAACAGAAGTTTGTTAATGGAAACGAAGGATGTTAACATTAGGTTCCCGGGTGTACCCTTTGTCTGCTCTACTAAGTGCGCGATACAGCGTAATGCTAAAAGAAATACTTTGTCCCTCTGGTATTACACAAAAAAATATTAATGTGAAACTCACAGTGTCGTTTGTGCTTTTATTGGAAATCCACCGGAAAAGACTTGGCACACTATCGCCACTTAATACAATCGGTAGTCGGAAACAATATGAAATGACGTCCTCGTAATCGCAGTAATATAAAAATAAAAGTTACCAGCATCCCCCATCTGTTAGATAATCTCCAAGCTGATTGTAATTGCCAGGAATGTATCTATAAACTGTTAAAATTTTTGAACGGTTTTCAAGTTATTAGCTTAAAAACTGAAACATGTTTATCGCCAGAAGACATGAATAGAATATATACAAAGTTGAGAAGTCCAAACTACTATGGTTTTACTAATTGGGTATCATTTTCTACCTTCGGACTCCATCATCTGGTACTCTTTATGATGATGATGATCTTATATTAATAAAAGTACTTTAGAAAGCTAGTTAAATATATATTTTTATAGGTTAGCGTTGCCCCCCTTCTTCATGTGCTTCTTCAGTGTCTCCACGTGGTTGGGCAGTGGTCTTATATTCGGCACTGGTATTCTGTACGGCATGATGGCGCTGGGAAGGAAGTAAGTTTATTTTCAATATATAATATATTCATATACATATATCATTATAGTGTGCGTTTATTTGAGATTTATGTTAATTGAAAAATCTATGTTTTAATGCAAAACTTGACAACATTTTATAAAATATAACTTTTATATATTTTTTTAATACAACGTGTAACTGTGTGGAAAGCTTAATCGAAACTGTTTCTGCCATTTTCTTGTAGCTCACTAACAAATATGTAAAACTGCGATTTTTCTTTCTTATAACTTTATAAATTAAATAATCTATATTTTTGTATATTATTTTTTTAAAAAGGCTCTTTTGTCGTTCTACTAATGATGAGAAACATAAAACTAATCAATCAACTTTAATTTGTTACGTTTTATCGGAACTAATGGATGTTATTCTAAAATATAAAAACATTTTATTTATTGAGTATCGGATTTAAGTAGTTTATCAAGAAATAGTTTCTTTAAAATCATTATAATTAGTACCTTATTGAACATGAGCTTTATAATGTTTGTCCAAACTTTTGACATTTGAGGACGTGACTGAATGAGGATATGTCGAAAAATAACAATTTCATGAAAATTCATCTTAAAGTTTTTAAGTGTGGACAGTTCTCAAGGGGCGCGGGTTCAAATCCCGCTATGTTCAAATTCCTGTACGTATTCTAAATAAGTATTAATCTTAGTTTCTTTTTATTTTTTGTTGGATATACATACGCTATATAAAAAAGTAGTGTACATACGTTGATACAAAAAAATACAATTTACTTGAAAACAACTTTGCTTTAAAACTCAATATGTGCATAGCACTGATAAATGTGGAATCATACAACTGTATGGTATCATACAACCTCCATACATTCAAGTCTTCACTTGTCAGATGGGTTATTCGTTCCTAATATGTGTATTTGTTCTGTGTTAACGGGTTTAAAGTTTAATCTAAGCGTATGTGTGTGTATTTTGTGGATGTGATTTTTTTTATGAATTGTATAAACAAAAAGAATTTCAAAGTTAGTTTAAGAGTTACTTAGTATTTTTGAAATTCCATTTTTCTCGTAAAAAAGGCAGCTTAAAAGAAGCTCGACACTTATGATTTACATAGTGAAATCGATTAAAAGAAATATGTATTATATTGAATTATATATAATAAATTCACAAAACACACACACACACGCACGTGTATGTGACACGTAAACATTAACAACGTGTCTCGTGTCGTCACTATTGCGTATACATTACTAACGGGTGCGGGGCACGGCTAGGGGCACGCGGGACGACATGGCCGCGATGGCGGCGGGCGGCACCACGCCCCCCGGCCCGCCCGCGCAGGACCACACTGTCACCCTCATGGAGGACCCTGACGTGTGGCGCCCTAACTAAGGCAATAAACGTTACTCATCATATGTCACGGGCGGTTCGCTTGCTTGCTTTGCATTGTGTTGGATACACACACAAAACACGCACTCACACACAAAGACACACAGATTCATGGTTTGCTTTGCATGTTGTAAATGATAGTATTAAATGTATTAGGTCTTGTGGTTTTGACCTTAAAATTATAATTGTGGCTTTTTCACTATGTGGCGTTCTAACTGCCCTCAACACAAATTGCTCTGAATTTGTGTTTATGATGAACTGATAGGCAATATGCTTGTATTGCTTTGCTTTGCATTGGATTAAATAGTAGTGTTTTTTTTATGTCATGTTCTATCGCTGACGGGGCAGTTAGAGAAAACGGGGCGCTAAACGCTACGATCTCTGCATACCTCTTTCGCCTCGTCCACTGTTATTAACCTCTTCTTACATTCCTTCCGGGGGGTCCTCTCTTGCCTTTCTTACTCCTTACTCTTATTTCATTAATAAACATTAATTGCCATTTTTCGGCACTCATTGTCTCACTTGGCCATGCCACCGGAATAAGTTCTTCTTCATTCTCACCGTGATATCCTCGTTAGAAGTTGCCATCCTGTGTATCACTTCACTGAGAATTCGATCAGCTAAGCTGACTCTGCATATCCTACAAAGAGATCGCATCTCCACAGCATTCACCTTGCTGTGTTGTTTTGTGCTTTTAGTGATGTCCGTCCCAACTGCGCAATTCTTTTTAATTAAGACTCATTTCTTTTTAATTAATATATTTTTAGTTAGTCTTTAATTTTTAATTGCTCTTTAATGTAAACAATAAAAAGCAAAATTATCAATTAGTTATCGTATGTACTGCTAAGTGTTTAAGATAAGAGTTGTAAACAAAGTAAACGTCACATTTCGTGCCATTGTTATCTATATATATTTACTTTTAAATACTTTGAATTGCAAAGTAACTTATAGTTCTTTTATTTTTTTTTATTATTTCTTTTTCATAATAAAATTATAAGTTTAATTATTTTATATCTAGTAACTCGCTTAGAGGCCACAGTTCCATTTCAGTTAACTGTCAAGCACTTTGATTCACTATGTTGAACCAATCGCACATATAATCAAACATATAAGTGCATACTTCATAAAAATGCTTTTCAAAATGAATTTATTGTTACAATTCCTAAAACTTATTACTTTATAGAGCGTCAAGAGACGATATGAGATCGTCGGCTGCCAACATCGAAGCTGGCGTGGGTCCGTCGACGACCGCGCCAAAGGCAAACTTGGTCACCAACGAGCAGCCTTTCAGTTTTACAAGACCCCCACAATGATGTAAGTTAACCAATATTGGCCACATAATGTTAATCATACAATATTGGGCCACCAGTTTTAGTTATGTTGATTTTCAAATGTTGGTCATCATTTGTTGGTAATTTAATGTTGCCTGACCAATATTGGTGGTTCTAATATTATCAGCCAACTGTTGGTCACCCTATGTAGTTCATTTAATGTTGGACAACAATATAGGCTGACCAATGTTAGCCATCCAATGTTGGTCAACCAATGTAACTCAATCACTGTATTTTATTCGCTGTGGATAATCCCTTTAGTTATAATAAATCGATTTTAATTGGACTGTCTATGCTTTTAATATTGATCATATAAGAATTTAATTGTTATATATTTTCGTCTTTTTTTCTAGTTTAATCTGAAATAACTTATAAATTTTTATAAATACGTATTTATTTGTATATGTTTAAGGATTTTATTATATATTTTGATTTTTCTTAGGCTTTATGTTGAATAAAATATGTGGTAGTACCAATATTAATGATATATTGTCACCCAATGACAATATATCATTAATATCGATACTACCATGCGATAATCCCGTAAATGTCTACTTAAACAAAAATAATATGATTCATATGAATTGAAACGAATACAAACATGTTATTAAAAAATAACTTTTTTACTTTATAAAAAAGTCTATTATTCCATATATAAATTAAATTAAATTGTATAATATGAATTTTACACATACGTTTTATAAACTTTTGTGCTTCGAAAAGGGGTATAAGTCTTAAATTGACGAAATGTGGTTTGTAAAAGTTATCAGATGAGTTGATCGAATAATGTATACATATTACAAATTTCTATAAATTAAATATATATAGAAGGGTATAAAAATTATACCAAGTAGAATCTAAAACATTTAGAAACTAATTGCGGACTAAATTCTGTTACAATATTCAAAATTTTTAAAATATTGCTCTTGCAGTTTAGCCTAAGACTTCTAAGAACTTTAAGACTTAATAGACAGAATGATTCAAAAAATCATTCTGTCTTAATAGTTAACCAAAACCGCATTAAAATCGTTGTGTAACTTGAAATATCTAAGCATACATTTTCAAGAAATTACTTTGTTATAAATTTAAAAGATCCAAAGAAAGTATAATAGCCCTTTAAAATGATATACATTAAGAAAGGTAAAACAATTTCTTCTGAATAATAAAATTTTTGGACTTATACCGGTTTTTTAAGAAGCTTAAATATATAAAACGGTGTTAAGAAAGATAAATTGTTGTCATGTCCTCTATTTAAGATGTGTGTATGTATATAGGTGTGTGTTTAATATTCTGCCAAATCTTATAAACTAATGGCAGCTTCTCACCTATGAATATTATTAAAAAGCTATATATAATATTAAATTTAAACAGTCGCTCGACATATCCAGTTTTGAATTTGTTGCTATTGATATATTTATAGAATTATCTAAATTACCATTAAAATTTGACCGCATACTGTAGATTTTTGTTGTGAAATTGAGAGAGGTGTAGACTTTTTCTATATTATAAATAAATCCTCCATTACATATTTTTGTCACCGTTCTCCTTAACAACTGGTCACATTTGGTTTGAAGTTTGTATTTATATTTCAAGGGGTTGGTTGAATATACATTTGGAACTTTGAGAGATGTCTGTGCGTTGCACGACTGCAACGCCCAAATGCTGTAATGTAAGAGACCAGCTAAATTAAATAAATCATCAAATAAATAAAAATATAAAGTTTAATATATTATTATTTCTATGACGATTAACTTTCGGGGGCACAACGTCTGGCGAGCTCGACGTTGATAATATAAAAACAGAAAACACTTGAAGAATTGTTTATATCTTAAAATATAACTTGTTCAGTCTCATGTATGTGTCTTTAAATGAACAGAACTTGAAAACGGAATGTCGTCACTAAGCTATTTTTATTTATTAATCAATATACTCCACGTTATTATATAATAATAATCAATAAAAATCTATAATATGCGGTTATTATATTGCACTACACTACAGTCAGTGTTTAAAAGTCCGAAGTTATATAGTAACACGATAATTGTTATACATAGTTAATTAGTTATATTAATATTTATATTTACACATGTTATATGTGACGTAGTAATATCACTTTCGTGCTCATTATTAAAAAAAATGTTAGGATAATGATCTCCATACCATAAATCCTTGTGTCCTTCCACATTGTGTAATGCCAAACTTGATATGCATTTTTATCTGTTATAATATATCTCATTTGATAAAAAAAAACCAATATGATCCAATGAAATTTAAAAAAAATCTTAAAATGAAAATATTCGTTATTTGGACCAAAATATATGAATAACAAATTGATTTTTATATATTTAGTATTTTAATTTTTATAACATATCATTTTTTTTATTTAATTAAGATTTAATATTGTTTCTTAATTTTGGAGACACAATGCATAAAAATTATGTATATAATTGTGTTAGATAGTTAAATTATATTATTAACGATATAAATATAAAATAAAGCACTGTAACGTAAAAAAAACAGTTTATTAGAATTAGTTTATTATAAACATCTAAAATCGTAAATATATCTTCCTTAAAATTACAGAAAAAAATAGTTTAATTATATTCAAGTCAACCCAAGTATTTTATAAGATTTCCAAAAAAATCTACTAAAAATTCTAAAATAATATTCGTATCCGAATTATTTATTTATTTAATTAAAACAGTTTTTTATTGAAATACATTCCATTTGATTATTTTGGTCTCATTATTCGCCATTTTATTGAGTAAATATCATGTAGTTTGAAGACATTTTATTCTGTATATTGTAAGAGACAATAAGGGTCCATTACATTATGCCATACTTCTCTCTTTTGTGCTTCGAAACCAAAAATCTCATGTATATGTACTTTATTTTCTGCTTTGGAATTTCAAATATTTTTTCTTTTTTTTGGAAAATCTATGTCAATTTTTGACTGCCTACTTAAAAATAATCCTTACAAAATCGCTTTATAAAAATATTTAATGTTATATAGCAATAGACAAAACATATTTTTTTAAATAACACATTTTAATTGCAACCCTTTTATACCGCATAGAACAATTTATAGCAACACTTGGAAATTTACACTAAATCGTTTATCGTTTTGTAACGTATTCGATTTTCTTACGATTTCTAACGAATAGTATTCAAATTTATTAAATTTCAATGTTATTGATATTTTTGTAAGATATAGGAGAGCAATGGAGAAGTATTATTGCATATAGAGAAGGCCCTAGTCTTTAGATAATGTTATTTCTAGTTTTAATACTTATTAATTGCTCATACAGCCAATCTTCAACGTTGCCAGTATTATTTCTTTTAAAAGAAATCTACCAGTTTGCTTGTTGGCAACATTACCGTCATATATTTATTGTGTGCTTCCCAATTTTAGGGATTTTATTTTTATCTTGCATTCATTTATTATAACAACAGTTATAAGATTATTTATTTTAAGTGTAAACAAAATTATTATTTTAATTTGTATATACTATGTCTATACTGTCACCACATATTAGTTCCATACATTTGTTTATTATATAAATGAACAGCAAATTATGTTGATATTTCAATGTTTATGTAATAGTAATACAGTAATTGTAAATTAAGCAAAATAATTTGTCAAATATATCGATTTTGTTTCAAGTTTCAGTTGACAAGCAATATCAGTAATTGTTGTTCTGTATTTTTGTAAATGTGCACTTTACATATGTTCATGCCTTAATAAATATATCCACACAAGATTACCCAAAAAGTAAATTCATTCAAAATACTAGAGTAAATTATTACTTCAATTGTCCTATATATTTTTTTATAGTTCTTTTCTATAAATATCAGGCATGGATATGTGTAAGACATAATATTATAAAAATAGTTCTAGTAATAATAAAATATATAGTTTATAATAGAAAAATATAGGCTTGTCAATTTATGCTAACAAAAATTGTCTGAGTAAATATTTTTTTGAGTATATGGCATAAACTGGCACTTGTTTGTTATGGTGTATTTACATGTTCGGCAAGACTGGGCAAGTCTCCACTTCAGCCATCAATTTTATTGGCCGCAAGCTTCTGTTGATTTGACATACAAACTAACACTGGCCTAGATTGGCAACATTTTTTTGCAAGCTCCAATAAACCAAGCCAAGTGGATGTTTGTCAAGCCTTGTTAAGTGTATAAATGCACCATTGCAGGTAGCTTGCAATGATTAAGTATAGACGGTAGATATGTTACTGCATTGTTCTTGTCGGTTAATGTTTAGAAAGGCATATCTGTAATAAATGTGTGTATATTGAGATTTTATTGTTTTACTTTAATCTCCTTTATTTATTTTTTTATGATTTTATTAATATATATAGAATGATAAAAAAATACATTGATATGTAAGAATAAAACAGATAGAATTGAAATATGATTAAATTTAATAAAGCCAATTGAGGCACAGGGGCACATATTTGAGACTCTAAAAGCTACAGGTTAAATAAAATAAAAATATAATTCTTTATTGGAACTAAGAGTTACACATCATAGTTCAGTGCGATAATGGCTGCTTTAGTTCAAAAATGTGTTGCAGCCATTAACACCCACCTCAACACAATAATAATCAAGTCATTCCAATACAGATAACTATAATTATTATATTTAAATTAAAACAGTTTTTAATAATAATATCATTATTACAATTCAGGACTTTGACTACTCGGGGAATGATTTCGTGTTTCCTGCTCTAGTAGACAAAGTACAGCATTTCTCAATACACATAGTCTGAAATTTGCAGAAAAGCAGAGAAATTTTCTGTTACTACTGCAACATGCATGGTAGTGTGAAGCGTACAACACAAAATTTATGTAAAATGTCTCTGTTTAAAAAATGTATAAGATTAACAGGAATTTAGTATGCTTAACTACCACACTTGAATAAGACAACTTAAGTAAAACAATATTTTCTTATTAAAACAAATATTTATTTAAAGTATGTACAATTTGCTACACTAAATTGTTACAAAGAATATATTTATTTTTATATATTTTATATTTGGGTTAATAATTATGATATATCTATTCATAATAGAATATAAGAAATCAATGCACTTTTAAGTTAGAGAGATATACTGGGAAATTAGCACTAAATGCAATTTTTAAAGCATTTTTCAAGACTGCTTACATGTTGTTATTAAAAATTGCTAATTATTAGTTACAAGCTCTATATAATATAATTTCTACAACTCTTATGCTTTTTGCTTAAAAACTGCACCGGTTATCGTACCATGTCTCTGTATTAGGCACATTTTACTGTCAGTTTCCAAACATACAGTAGGAGGCTTCAAATTTGGTTGTATTTTACAAGCTTGTTCAGAAATAGCTACGATTAGGCCTGCTGAGTCAACGTGCGCCGTCCCTTTTGAAGCTAAACAAAGTCCTTGGTGGTCAGCCACTAAGCAGCCGCTCACGTTAGGTGTAGAGATAATTTCTTCTACCACTTTATCTAGTTCCTTTTCCATGTTTAGTATAATAAGAATTAATATGATAAATGTTTTGATTACTTTTTCAATGATTTTTTTTGACACATCTGACAACTAAGGAAGTTTTTGTGAAGTCAGTTGCCAAATGTCAGATGACGGATACGCTCTATTTTACGTAATATTTGATTAAATAGTTGAACTGTTATTTTTATATTAATATTGAATTTAATTAGAGGTTATCTATCTATAAATAACAATAAAATTGATAAGAATCTTTCAATTGAAACTTAAACATTATATTAATTTTCAACGAAACCGAAATTTACATAAGTCATTTCATATAACCATGTTTCATCTTTACTTGTAATAAAATTGTAATGGATCAGTGTCTGTACTTGGAAGAAATATAAGAAAAATGTTTATTGGGGACCTTTATTAATATAGAACCCAAAACAATGATTTTTAAAAATTTTGTCTGTTTGTCTGTGCGTCTTCTCAGAATTGGCTTAACTGATTTAAATGCGGTTTCATTTAAATGAAATTTAAGCTTTAGGATCGCGAGCTTACGCAGGAAAAACTGCGCTTGCCATGCACGCATACTTCCGTTTACCTAAATACCGTATAGCTAAAAATTTTTCTTTAAATATAACAAATTTTGTTAGCAAAATCAAATAATTTCCCAAAAGACTTAAATTAGGTGCTTAATAAGGCCGTCGTGGCGTAGTGGCATAAGCGTGTGACTTTAAACACAACATTTGTGGGTTCAGTTTATTAATATTTTGAGGCCAGTCGTAGCGGAGGAGCACAAAGTAAGTACACGCGACTGGTTGTGGGTTCCCCGAGGATATGAAATATTTATTTAAATTTATATTTCCATTTTCTTCGTTCTGGTGTCGAGGCAAAGCCCAGCGTTGAGTTCCGCTACTTTCCGCTGAATTCTGGAACGGAGTGTTTTAACACTAGGTTTCCTCTGCCTACTCTGTTATGTGCGGGTTCTTCGCTTTGGTAACAAGGAAAAGTTCTTTCTGTTTATGCGGTCTAGCCTCCGGACCATTTCATGCGATTATTATGGGACTAACATTGAAAGATAGAGGAAGTTGTGGAGCAACATAAAATTCATAAGATACAATAAAAAAGTTATATAAATATAAAGTATATTGTTGGACAAAATTACTACTCTCTAAAAGAATTGTTTTATAAAACTGTTATATTGAATTGGCCAAATCTTTAGATTTCAATGTTTTGTTGTTTGATATTGTTTGTAAATTATTATTTGTACGATGATAGAAGAAACACGAGATTATATGATTATAATAGAGACGGAGATTTCAACATTTAGGATTCTCAATGTGAGTTGACAGTTGACACTGACGGATATGAGGCTTCTAATACAACGCAGTAAAAAAATATGAGCATTTACATATGTATCGTATGATCTATATGAGTATTTTGTATAAAATTCGCCGCGTAATCAAAACTTATATTGAACTTCCTGTAAACTTAGAGTTATGAAATTTAGGACGGAGTAAGATCTTACAATACAGACAAAGGAAAAAATTCGAAAAGTAAAAATTTATTAGTTCATACTAAACGAGTGTAAATATCCGCAAATTTAAGTTTGTTAACTTTATTCGCCGCATTATCAAAATCTATACGGTATTTCCCAATCATAATCCTGAAATTACAAAAAAAATAGTACAGAACGCTGTGGGCGAGTCCGACTCGCGCTTTGTCGGTTTTTTTCTTAAATACACCTAAATAAATAATCGTTTATTTCAAGCGGGCGTAGCCGCACGGGGGCGGCTAGTAATAAATATATTTATTTAAATTTATATTTTCATTTCTTCGCTCTGGTTTCGGGGCACAACGCGGCGTTGAGCTTCGCCACTCTAAAATCGTAATTCTGGAGCCACTGCGTCCTGCATTGCATTGCATTCTGCATTGTGTGCGGGATACAGCGTGAAGCTGATTTTTTGTGCTCCATAATCAACAACTGTGAACACTACCTGTACCTCGGTAGGCACTAAGGTCTGTAAATTATATACGCTAATATGAGAAACCTTCTTATACATAATAAATACAAACGGTACACGCGTCGTGAATTGAAACAATCACTTATATTTAACGTTAGCATCTTATATTTATAATATGCAAATTAAATGCATTAAGTTTAGTGTATTCATTTAGTTTTTTGCGTCAGATTGAATTTCTCCTTGAATTTGTCGCATTTTGTAAATAATTTGCTGAAATCGTTTGGTTTATATCATTATTCATAATTATCTATAGTAAAACCTTCAATACCACAAAGATCATGCCGCTATTTTATGTAATTATGAAACATCAAACGCGACTTGTGGCGCGGGTGCACAAGCGCGCGTCAGATTGTGGGTTCAATTCCCACACAAAAAAAATCATTTCTTTCGTTCTGGTGCAAAGCGACTTTGATTTCCTCCAGAATTCGGCGGAAAGTGCGGAGTGGAGTGTTCTAAGACTAGACTCCCTGCTACATGCGAGATACAGCGTGAAGCTGAAAAACAAATTAGCGAATGCCCTACCAATATTCTTACTAGATAAATAACTAATTATCTGACCCCGTTGTCGTGTGATTTTGAACTAAATTTGTAAGTACTATATTGTCTAAATAGTCGAGAGACGTCATGTAGTAAAAAGATGAACTACTTTATTCAGCTTTTCTAGTGTTATACCTTAATAGTCAGGGCCAGTAACTTACTATGAATTAAGGGTAAATTGTAAATGACGAAATGATTGCAATAACACACATAATACAAATTTTCAAGTATCATAGTTGAATAAGAACAAAGATATCATTATTTATTTAACTATATTCTAAGTTGAGTCTGTCCTGGCGCAGTCGCACAAGCTTAAGTCTGTAAATTGTTATGTGTTATGGGTTCGTTTTTCACTCGGAGGAATGAAATTAAATTATTACCGAAGCGAATGTTAAATATGAAATAAAAAAATATTTGTAAAAACAACAACCCCGACTGCATAAAACTAAAAAGAAAAAAATATTTGTAAAAACAAAAACCCCGACTGCATAAAACTATAAAGAAAATAAACAAGCCCAATAGTTTATTAGGATTAACAGTCGGGACCTCTTTAAATTATGCGGGGTTCCTGGTAAAGATT
>DWMY01002028.1:0-12753 GCA_018249775.1 Heliconius hecalesia formosus
AACATTTTTTTAAACATTACTTGTTATGTGGCGGAACTTAACGCTGCGCTTTGTCTTAACAGAGCGAGGAAGTACAAAGTCTCCAGCTTTATTTACACATAGATATATGTAAAGAGAGTGCAATCTAATATTAGAAATTGAAAAACAAAAGAACGCTAAGTGATCAGACATTGTCGTCTTAACTTATACCTATTGTACAGTTTTGTCCTGTAAAGCAGGGTAAGGAGAGAGACTCCTAGTAACAAGAGACTTTTTTCTACTTTCCATCTAATTTTCAAATAGAGCGTATTAAGTGGCGGAATTCAACGCTGCGCTTTGTCTTAACTTAGTATATTTGAATTTGTAATGAAGAAAATAAAACTTACAGGTGTTGGCTGTGTTGTACTATAGTGCAATAAGCATACCACTATCAGAATCAAAATATTGCGACGCATTCTGAAAATATAATATTTTTGTTATATTATAATTATTAGCATCATGCTGTATCCCGCATATAGCAGAGTGGACAGAGGGAACCTAGTGTTAAGTCATTTTGTTTCCGACAGTCTCATTGTCCAATCTTTGAGGAATTAAGTATTGAGTGGCGGAACTTAACGTTGCGCTTTCTCTTATTATGTATCAGAGCAAGAATAAATTAAATATTTTATACCCGCGATTGGTAATGGAAAACACGACCGTCGCATTTACAGTCTGACGGTTTGCCGTTGCGCCACGAGTCGAATAAGTTTCAGCCTCCGTTTTCAATTTTTCGTTTTAGAGAAATTCCGTAATAGTTGGCACACCGAAGTAATATGGTGAATAAGAAACTGGTATTAAGACAATATTTTCTTCGTGTTGAGTGGCAGAACTCAACGCCGCGCTTAGTCTTACCGGAGCGGAGAAATAAAAATAATTTATTTGTCCAAGTAGAAATCGAATCCACATTGTGTTTTAAATTAGACAAGTCCCACTGCGCTACGTATTTTTTTTAATAACGTAAGAATTTTTCGTTATAAAATAAACATATACCTGTGAAAAATATTGTGTCACAATTATAGTAAGCATATGTTGTGAGCTACTAACCATTTTTATGATACAATAAATTTGAATTGAAAATATATGAAACTAGCCGTTGTCCACAACTTTGCTTGCGTGAAATGTAAGATCGCATTTTTCTCCGTTCTTGTACGAATTTCGAGCTCTCTTCTCTCAGTGCTCCTCCTCAGTATCAGAACAAAAAAATATTAAAATATTAATAAATAATGATTCATTCCAGTGCGAATTGAACCCACAACCGTCAACAGACACGCGCTAGTGCCCCTGCGGGCCTACCTACATTTCGATTTTCGTCTGTATGTTCAGTCAGTCGTTCTATCGGTCACTTAGTAACTGGAGAGTTAAAGAGAGTTTATATAGATAAAAAAAATGGAGAACGGAGTGTCTTTATACTAGGTTCCCTCTGCGTACATTGGTATGTGGGGGATATATATGTTGGCATTCACCTGCATATTTATTAACACAAAAAAAATATCATATCTCCGAAATTATATTATTTGGTACTTCTGAAACTACAATATGAATATCCATTTTAAAAAGTTTCTTCATATTATTTTTTACTATGTGATATTTATGAAAAAAGTAATGCTAATTTTGTCACATCCATAAACTTTTTATTAGCGTCACTGTTTATCCGTCCGTCCGTTCCGTCGTATTTGTCCGCCCAGTTTTTAAGATCTTGTGTACCGGGATTGTGTGATGAGATAAGAAAAAGAAAATAATTTAAGCATACTTAGTCACCGAGTGGGAATCGCGCTTAGTCAGACGCCGTTACTCAGTCAGTTAATCATCGAATATCATGTGCTTCAATCATTCATTGGCTGTCTCGCTCACACATCACCTGTATCTTACACTTATCGCATGTCTCGCACACTCATTGTCTGTCTCACTCACTCATTGTCTGTCACGCACACTCATTGTCTGTCTCACTCACTCATTGTCTGTCACGCACACTCATTGTCTGTCTTACTCACTCATTGTCTGACTCACTCACTCATCGACTGTCTCCCTCATTCATAAATTATCTCGCTCATTCGTCCAAAGATTCTCACTCATCGTCTGTCTCATTTTCTCGCTCACTTGCTAATCAATCTCAGTCGCTCATCGATTGACTAATTCACACTTACACATATGATATACGATCGACTATCATTTACTCAAATGACGACGATTCCATCACACTACTTCCTCCCTGTGCACTATATCATCTAAGACAGTAGTTTTAAAGCGTTTATCAATATACGACCTCAACCTTAGAGAGTTAACAGTTAATAAATATTCCTAATTCGAAACGCGCTATCTAAATTGATCTAAGCCTAATGCACTAAAAATAATGTGGTGTAATCGCCGTTTTACTAGACTGATTGACTCACCACACCTTCCATTCGTTTTATTTATTTTAACAAACTTGGAATAGAAAAAACTTTAAAGAAATATTGGAATGAAAAGATGTAGGTATAGTAAAGGAAACATCAAATAATAACAATACATAAAACATGTAATATACATTTATTATTTACAAAATTACAAAAAGGCTTCACTTCGCTTCGTCAGATTTCTCTTGATACTTGACAACACCTCGCTCTATGAGCTCTGGTATTTCGACTGCAAGCCACGGACCAAGCTGAAAAATTATAAAATTATATTTGGTATTGAGGAAGTCGCATCGTAACGGCTGTGGGTTCGATTCCCACTTTGGAAAAATGAATATTTTAATACTTTTATTTCCTTGCTCTGGTACAAGGAAAAGCGTAGCAGTTATAATAAAACAATTACTAAATGTTAAGAAAAGTTTGCTAAAATAGAATAGTGAAAACTGCTTATAAATCGGTTAAGCTATTTCTGAGACTAGCGTACAGAAATGCACAGACATACAGACAAAAATTAAAAAATACCACTATTTTTGGATATGTTTTTGGAGAATTCACCTCAGACGGTATAAAAATAATAATATTATATTTATTAAAGATAATTTTTCTCCTTGCAATTTCTGCTATAAAAATGTTGTTTATTATATTTATATTTTCTTACATAAATTGATTCTTAGATTCATAGGAGGAGGATATAACATAAATATCAATTGTTTAAAATTAGATTATTTCGTATGTATTTTTATGCAATAAAATACAATACTATACAATTAGTATGTGGGGCCAGTTGTAGCGCAGAGGCACAAAGTGTGATTACAAAATCGACTGGTTGTGAGTTCAATCCCCACTCGAGGAGATCGAATATTTATTTAAATTAATATTTCCATTTCTTCGCTCTGGTGTCGGGGTAAAGCGCGGCGATGAGTTCCGCCACTCAACAAGCGATGCCTCCAGAATTCGGCCGAAAGTGGAGAACGTAGTGTCTTAATACTAGGCTCTAGCCCTCTGCCTAATCTGCTGTGTGCGGGATACAGCGTGACGCCGATTTATCATAATTATTTATTTTTTATTTATTATAATGTGTTTTGTATTGCCAGTAAATAACAAAAAAATACTTACTCCCAAAGCCATAGCGTGTGCAATACCAAATCTCGGAACATTCCTCGCCCATAGAGGTTTGAAATGATCGGTTAAACATATTTTACCACCTCTATACATTTTCGCAGTTTTACCATCTAGACCTGGTAAAGCCAGTTCGGGTGCAGTCGTTGGATACGTAATAGGTATCTAAACAATAGATGGAATGATAATATAAAATTATTATTTAATTTGTACATGTTGCAGATATAAAATATGTTCTATTTTATAAGAAAATATTTATTGGTTGTGACTTTTGAACTAAAACACTCACATATTCACTGAATACATCTTTTTTCAGTGTTTATAAAGATTTATATAGACAGTGTGAGAATCCATTTTCTCATAGTAGAAAATTATTGGGCTTAAAACATAATAGTTGTGGAATTAAATTTAAATTATTTTAATTTCTTAAACATATTATATATTTGTTAAGTATATTTTAACACCTCAATATACTTTTGCAGTTAAATCATCTAGATTTGTTAAAGCTAGTTTGGTTATTGTAGTCAAATATTTTATGAATATCTAAAAATAGTATATATCTAATATATAAATTTAAGTTGTATATATTTTGTCCTAGATTATATATATTTTTGTTTATGGAGTTTGAACTGACTTACATATTAATAAATAGTATGTTTTTTAGTAGTAAATCATTTTAAGGGGTTCCGGGATTCAATCTCCACTCGAGGAAATTAAATATTTATTTAAATTTATATTTTAATTTCTACGCTCTGGTAGTGAGGCAAAGCGCGGCGTTGAGTTCCGCCGCTCAACTCTGCCTAATCAGCTGTGTGGGGGATATTTTTTTTGATAAATAAATACATTTTGTTGTTATACTCATGCAGAGACAATACAAATGTGTTTCATTTTTGATTGGTTTGGTTGGTTTCTTATAATATGGCGTTCCGAGCGTGCCAGTTGAGCACAATATCACTTCGCCAATGTCACGTTGAATGGAGAACACATGAGAGAGGTTGTACAGTATAAAAAAGATAATATCACATAACAGAAAAATGCATGTTTAAAAGAGTCCCCGGAGCATTTTTGATTATGTTTTTCAGTTCAATGTATCAATTAATGAGTTGTGGTACAGAGACATAAGCGTGATACTGTAAACGCAAAAGGGTGTGGGTTTTATTCACACTTGAAGAAATTAAATATTTAATATTATTATTATTATTTGATATTTTAATTTTCTCAATCTGTTCAATGAGTCAAAGCATGGTGTTTAGTTCCACCACTCAACACACAGTGTCTACAGAATTCAGGGAAACAGGAGTATCTTAATAGGAACAGTGTCTTAGTACTAGGGTTCCCAGGTTTTCCCTGCTTACCATGCAACATGCTGAATACAGCATGAGGCTAAAAAATAATATTCAAAAGGAGTTATATTTTAATATACTTACATCAAATTCCAAATCAAACTCATACTTCAGCAGATTATGGACATACCAACATTTGCCAAACCATTTTGTGCCAGTTTTGTCTGACTCTAGCCTGAACCAGTCATTGTCAGCTTCTTTATTGTTTTGTACATACTGTAATAATATAAATGCAACTTTTGTTTATATCGTAACTTATTTTAAATGGTACACTTTTTTATTTTACTTTGGACAGTTTTTAACACATATAAGTTTGTTAAATATTTATATACATATAAAAATATACTTAGAATGTAATTAACATTTTATTATCTAAAATGTTAAAATGTAAAATGTAAGCTGCTTCAATAAATATCTTCTATCATAATATGAAAGATTTTTTTGCTTAATCTAAGTAACTGATAGACAATGCACAGCCAAAATTATGGAAGTAATTTGAAAATGTATAAATGAAACAAATATATAAAATTAAAACTAAGACAATATAAAAGATGAAAATTATAATTAATACATGCAATATTTTATTAATACTAAGAAACAAGTTTTGAGGTATATTATATATATATATCAAGTATTACACAACACATATATTCACTTGATTATAGACATTTTAGTTGAGCAAGTACAGGCTAAACTAAACTTCTAAAATTACTTCGAAGTAAAAATGTTGTTTTATTTTTAATTGCTTATTACATCAGTGTTAAGAAATGTAATTAATTTAGATTTAAATATAGACAAACAGTTAATCTATATCACCAAAATCTTAGACTATTACTTACTTAATTTTTTTTATAGACATTCTTAAAATTTTATAGAAGAATAATATTTATGAATACAATTACAAAAAACACAGAAAGTGAAAGTTTAAACTTATTGTTTAGTTCTTGTAAAGTTCCAACATTTTACATATGTGTGATAAATAATTAATAACAAGAAGATTTTAAATTGATTTTTACACGAAAACAATTATAATAATTACTCAATATACCTTAATTAAAGCTTGATATTCTTCTTTGAGACGTGTCGTCCATAATTCCTTGTCTCTGGGCCCAGCTTTAGTTTTTAACAAGGGTATACTACTTAAAGTTTTCCGTGTGCCCTCATCTACCATTTTTAATATATTTTATATTGAACATAAGAGTATTTTAGTTTTAAATATACACTTCCGTGCGGAACGTTTGCGTACACAAACTAAATGTCATAATTTCATAAGTTATGCCAAAAGTGACATAAGACGGCATGTTACGTGTCATATTTTATTTTTCATTTATTATTTATTTGTATAGATACTAGGATATTAATCTCTGTGTAAACTTATGAAGAAAAAACAAATACTAAAATGTTAATAAAAATTGGTAAATATGTAATTGTTGTGTATTTTTTTAATTGCTTATATATTCTTTTGTTACTTATTGGTAAAAATAATAACTTGTATACGTCATAGTTAATATGTTTCTAGACGTTTTTAAAATATCAATATTTGTCATTGTAGGAGGAACGATTGTCAATTTTATATATACGCTAAATAATCGACTAGAATATTTTATAAAATTGTATAAAATAATAATTTCTTAAGCCTTCTTATAAACATTACAGCGTAAAATTATAAAGGTGCTTGATTTATAAATGACTAAAAACAATTCAAGTAGCTTTACGCTGTGTAAGTATTATATTTTTATCTTTTACAGAACATTTGTTTTGCTTGGTAGAATTTTAATTTATTTTGATCAGTTAATAATTCCATCGGATGTTCAAAGAAATTGGATAGTTATCATTAAATATATTTAATTGTCTATTTATATCCATTCATGTCCCACAAGTTGTGGGAGTACACAGAGAAAATCTAATGTTAATTGATCCCGTTCTATCCATTCAACACCTCATACTTTTCTTACATGTCTATAAAGAGAATTACCGGTGTCATAAATACAAATAATTTCAGTAGGGTAAGTTGATATAAAGTTTTTAATTATTGAACTTGTATAAAATATAAATAAAATAATTTATACTATAGACTGAAATAATCAAACATCAGCAATGGGTTCTGAACAATCTATGCCTCCTAAGAAACAACCTCAAAGAGCTCCACCAGTTCGAAGAGGTCACACCATAGCTACATCCAGTTTTCCAGGTAATTTCTATAAAATTCTTGCTAAACTCTTTCTCGTGATTTTTTTTTGTTTTAAAATATACATATTTATATTAAACACCTTTTTTAAGTCATTACATGTTGAGTGGCACAATCAGCTCTGCTTTGTCTTATGAGAAGTAATATAATCCTATTTCCCAGACTTGAACCTAAAGCTGTCAATATATAATATTATCATCCCATCTAACAATTAATTCTCTAATTATTCATCAATTTATTCATACAACCTGTATTTATATATATTATTTTAACAATATTACTTAGAAACAAGAAGGCAGGATCCAACACCAAGTGGCAATAATTCACCGGGAGCAAGCATGTGTTCTGATTCGGAACTGCCATACATATCTTATACAGTGGATAGACCTATTGGAGGTAATATGTGGATATTAGAATTAGTAATTGATTTTATTATGCTATTTTTATTTTAGTTTCAGCTGTGTCCCACATGTAGTGGGTAGGCAGCTTTGACTTTCAATTTGGTAATTGGCATGTTTAATTACTTTATTCAATTCCAGCTACTGGTGGGAGGGGGAGAAAGGCTTACTATTTTTTTTGCTTAAATTGTTGTTGCTTCTTTTCTTTTTAATTTACCAAAAAGTTTTTCTATTCAACATGTTTTTAAGTATTTTTTGATGCTGATTTAAAATTGGAATAGAAATACCAAATACTCTAGACTGATTCCCCCTTTTTTTTGTAATATAATATAAAACCGAGGAATTACAACAGTTACATCCATTATTTAATAAAAACATAAACCAATGCTACCTACATGCATAAGAAGAATAATTATGACAATTTTGTTATGGATGGTTCTTTATTTAACTTTGACAGACTACAGACTACAGATTTTCTTGCATACCAAGGTATTTTAAAAAGTTTATGGAAATGTCTATGGGTGAAAAGTATTATAAGAGCAGTAACAAAACAAAAACACTTCTGCAATGTGCTTTAAGTTTTAAGACATAGTGTAAAATATTGCTTGTGTCAAAGTTACCTAGATTGACTGTAAACGGTTTCTTATTTTTATTCTTAATAATACACAAGTGCCTTTTAAGCCTAATTTTTTTTAGTAAAAATTTAATCATTTAGTAGTATTAGTGAGACCAGTTGTGGCGCAGGGGCACAAAGAGTGATTGTAAACGTGACTGGTTGTGGGTTGATCCCCACTCGAGGAAATGAGATATTTATTTTCATTTTTATTACCATTTCTTTGCTCTGGTGTCGAGGCAAAGCGCGGTGTTGAGTTCAGCCACTTAACACGTAATGCCTACAGAATTTGGCGGAAAGTGGGCAACTTAATGTCTTACTTTTCGCCGAAATTTTCGAGGCTTGTTGAGTGTCGGAACAAAACGCCGCGCTTTTGCCTTGGAGCCAGAGCGAATATAGGAAAACATAAATAAATAATAATTCATTTCCTCGGTTGGGGATCGAACCCACAACCTTCGCGTTCCATTCAAACACTTGTGCCTGTGCTCCACGACAGCCTCGAAAATTTCACAAAAGTAGACTAAAATAATGTTTATTGTGAAAAATGTTATATAATGTTTTTTCTCCATACAGATTCACCAAAACATTCAGCGAAACAACAAAGAAACGATAAAAAATCTCTCTTACAAAAAAGGCAACTTAGCGTCCAAGCGAGGAGGAACAAAAGGGCAAGAGATATAATTGTGGTGAAACATGCAACTGATACACAATTAGACGAGGATATAAGAAGATTACAGGTGAATTTATTATGCAGATGGTTCAATACACATTTGTGTTAATCCATATTAATTTTATAAAGGGGCCGTTGCGGTGCAGGGGTGTAGCGGGAACCAAATGTTAAGAGATATTTTCGTTAACCACTTTTTTTGCCGAATTATTGAAGCATTGCGTATTGAGTAGCGGAACTCAAAGCTGCACTTCGCCTTGTTACCACAGAGATGAAATGAAAATATTAAATTTTTAATTCTAACAAAATCACAACTGTCGCATTTACAACGGCACGATTGCACCCCTCCGATACGAATATTATAAGATATTGAGTTAATATTAAGTTATTATAAAAAAATCTTTATTTTGCAGGAAATACCAACATTTCTACCAATTATGCGTGGAACATTAGGTTTACCAGGCGCAAGAGATCCAGAAGTATCGGAAGGTAATAGATAAGTAAAGAAACTAGTGTTTAAACACTCTGTTCACAATTAAATGGTTTTTTTTATAAATTTATTTTATTAATTTTCTGGGTGTCATGAATTTAGCTAAGCCAATTTTCTTGTAAATTGGCGGAACTTAACGCTGCGCTTTGTCTTGTCACCAGACGAATGAAAAAAATTATATTCCCAGAGTTGCAATCGAACCTTATTGCTCTCCATATGATTTGCTTACTAGTTCATAACGAATGTTATAATCTATTGTTAGCTTATTCGGGTAAAAGAGGGTAGATTTAGATGAAAAATAACTATTAAAGCAGTGGAATTGTGTCAATCGGGGGCACTCGCTTGTAAGTGACGGCCCCTATTGGAAGGAAACTAGTGTGAAGTATTGTTAGTAGGTGATACATATCACTTATTGCAATTATATAGTATCTCTTTCAAAATAGTAAAAAAAATAGTTTAGAATCATATAGACGATGTGTGATTTTAACGTGTTTGTTTTAAAAACGTTACCCGCTTTAGATTTCTAACACTATTTATAATTTTTTTTGCACATACTTATGTCAAAAATTTAGAATTAAGATTCAATTTCCGTCTCATTCCAGGTCTAGACCCGAAACCGTGGGTGAGAATGACATCACGCATACAAGCGCACTTAGCAGCCTGCGCTCAACCCTTGGCTGCTGAAGAAATATATTTGGCTAACAAGATTAAAGAGGTATTTTTCTTAAAATCTTTGCTATGTCGTAATTAAATTCTAATTTAAATTATATTAAGCCCATGCTGTTGTTAATAGATTGTCGGATTCCCACTCGAGGAAATTAAATATTTCATAATTTCATTTTCTTGCTCCGGCACCGAAGCATAGCCGCCACTACATCACGCAATCCCTTCAGAATTCGGACGAAAGTGAGGAATGGAAGAGTCTCTATGGGAAGGCAGTGTTCCCAGGTTCCCTCTGTTTACACTGCTATGTACAGGATAAAGCGTGAGCTAAGAAATAATAATAATAATTATTATTGCAGGCTGACACGGAAATATCCCGCCTATACACAATAACAGTGGAAAAACAGAGGAGTAACGCAAAAAACGCAGAGAGATTCTCCAGAGTGAGAGAGATTGCCCACCAATTGTCAAGATGCAATTCTTTATTGAATCAAGTAAGTTTTTTTACATAGAAATGTATAAATTTAATAATAATTTCACCCTGTACTCCGCATATAAACAATGTGTCTCCTAATTGTACGCACTTGAATAAAAGTCAAGTTGTAAATAGTAAAAGTAAAAATTCTAATTTAAAATTTGATAAATAAGACTGTCCAGTAAATTGCCTCATTGTTTTTACTTTATACTTAGTAATTCCAAAGTACGTATTCCACATTCCACTTTTGATAATTTAAGGAGATGGTTAGCAGACCTCAACGCCGTACTCTGTCTTAACCAGATCAGAAAAAAGGAATATTGTAAATAAAAAATATAACAACTATTTTTTTGCAGACACTACAAGATATCGATGAATTAAATCAATTACTGCCTGAAGATAAAAGATTAGAGAAATTTGTATGGAATGAAGTTAAATGTACATAAACATGTTTCTAACATTGTTAAATTGTAGCAAATGTATTACAATTCGAAATATGTGTTGTATCTATATTTTCACATAACATCGATGTATAAAGTGTTAACATATCGATATTATGATATTATATCGATTTTTACCATAAATTAAGTAAAATAATTAACCAAAAACTGTCACAATATTTAAATGTTTAGTAAATTTATTCTTGCTTGACATATTTTATGTATAATTAAATATAAAAAAAGCACAAAATGTCAAAACTAATATTTGAAAAAGATATCGATTTTAAAAATACAAATGTCGATAATATGTATTGACTTCTCAATAAATATCGATATTTTGACATATCGATTGATTATTAATAGTTAAAAATGTGAATAGCATGACTTATAATATTAAAAAAGTATGAGTAGTATTAATTAGAGTTAAATACATTATGTAACAGATAATATATAAATTAATAAAGTTATTAATGTTTTTTGTCTTGTTTTTTTTAGGATTCTGTACCCCCATACAGTACCATTACTAAGACTGATGTCTGTCTGTCCGTCTGTCACCACGCTGTATCTTGTGATCCGTGATAGATACTAAAAATTTTCACACATTATGTATTTCTGTTGCCGCTATAAAATAAATATTTAAAGGGAGTCTCATACAACAAACGTGATTTTTTGCTTGTTTTTATAGAAAATGGCACGGAACCATTCGTGTGCTAGTATAACTTATTTATTTGATATATTCACCACCGCCCACGCCACGATTCGTCTCAATCGACGACCAGATTCATATTGTCAAATGAAAAATATAAAAAACTATATCAAGTGGAGTATCATTGAATGCATATTAAAAAATGATTTTAGGTTTCATTTTTTTTTATTTTAACTAACAGTTTAGGATATACAACAATTTCAATATATTTTTTTTCTACCCTTGCCTATTCAAATTAAGACGCTATAATTTTTTGTACGTCGAATAATTTACCACCAGTCCACTAAAGTTAACACAGCGGGGCTTACTTTTATAAAATAAATTTTATACTAATACATATTTAATGATTTGTGACAATGATACCTGTGAAACAATCTGGAGCGAGCATTTCATTCCCAAGGTGTTTTATTATTCATCATTAATTTGGTAATAAGCTTTAATACACAAACGTTTTTTCACATTTTTTTAAATCGTAATATAGAAAATTCTCTGACGTTTCTTCTCAAAATCATACATTTCATTTTTTTACTATTTACATCAACCCTCTGAACTCTGTCAGCTAAATAAGAGATCAGAAAATTAAGTGTACGTCCTCTTATGCCGTAGTAGTGTAGCTTCATGACCAATGTTGAATGCTGTACGCAATCAAAGGCTTTGGACAAATCACAAAACATGCCAAGAGCATCCTGCGATCCCTCCCAAGCCTCATATATAACATATTCTTTATAAGACCTATACCAGCATATGTAGTTGAACGACTTTTAGTAAAACCATACTGTTTATCGTGCATAAGATTATGTGAACTAAAATGCACTAATATTTGAATTAGATATTTTTTTCAAAAATCATCATCATTATTATGATAACTCAAATTTTCATAATTATAAATTGTAGATAATTATATAATTTAGTATTTCCTTATTCGGCCTATATTAAGCGGGGCTATTTTCTTTTTTATCCTTCATAGAGATAGTCCTACGAATACGAAAATAATAAAGCGTAACTAAAAAGTAAGAAATAAAAAAAGAAGATAACAAAAACCCAACTGCTTAAAAGCTAAAAAAAAGATGCAATTAATTTATTAGGTTTAATAGTTGGGTCCCATTCTTTAACCAATTAAATCATCCCAAGGCCCTGTAAAATTTAAATGGGTCTTGACTGTTAATCCTAATAATTTGTTAGGTTTTTTAGTTCTTATGTAGTCGAGTTTTTTGATATAAAATGTTGATTGAGCTTTATTTAT
>DWMY01002029.1:0-12752 GCA_018249775.1 Heliconius hecalesia formosus
TGCAACCTGACACTATTGAAAAAGCATTAGAATTTGTTCATGAAGAGATGAACACGTTATATTTACAGCAACGAAACGAAAATGTTCCCGGTAGGCGATCGCAGTCTCACCATCAGGTAAGTGAGCTACCCAAATTCCACAATGGCCATATGCCACAGCCAATATCGATGCCAGTTTCACGACCTTTTTATAATAGACTAAATTCTAATAATACCCCGGGGCCATCTCGACAAATATTTATTCAGCAACAGCCAGTACCATTGTGGAGAATGCAGAGACCTGAATTACGTGGTCCTACTAGAACGCAACAGATATTTAGTGCCCCGCCACCTAATTATAGATCCCACAGTAACAATTTCACTCAAAAATCTAATAATTCCCCACAGCCAATGAGCGGTGTAAGCCATTACGTATCTAAGCCGACACCTAACCGTCAACCTTGGGATTGGTCTAAAATGGGCAATCCACCACCAACCAATTATTTTAAAAGTAGGGAAATTAATTATAACGATTTTTACGAACCACATGAATATTTCCAAGACGAATATTACTCTGGTTATCCTCACTTTGTTGACCAATACGACTATTATGAACCACCTCGATGCTCAGATGTTCATGAAAAAGAAGATATAAAACACTTAGATAACCTTGATTCCACCACTCACTCTCAAAATTTTCAGAGGGATCCCAAATCAGACATCTTAAAATAGAAATTAATTTACAGACCCAATGACACTTACCGTATATTAATATAGAGAACCCACCTCTTAGATTATTGATCGATACAGGAGCAAATCAATCTTTTATTAGTCCTGAAGCTGTGCAGCGATTTTTCCCACATATTTTATGCAATTACGATCCGTTTGAGGTAACAAATATTCACGCTACAACTCGTAATGATTTTTCTATAACCATACCATGTTTTAGTGAATTTAATGAATCTGATTATATAACGTTATTTATATATAAATTTCATGAATTTTTTGATGGCCTTATAGGACTTGATTTGCTTGAAAAATTTGAATCTAATATAGATTTAAAAAATAAAATTCTGAAAACGCGTAATGCTCAAAATACTTTGTCAATGTATGATTCAAGAAACTATAATTTATATGAAATTATTATTCCGGCCTATTCTTCTAAGTTGGTCAGAGTGCCTATAAATCATTCTGAAGGCGATGTTTGGATTTCTGAACAGAATATTTCTAATTGCATCGTTAATAATTGCGTCACTAAAGTTTCAAATAACCGAGGTATTCTAGAAGTAACAAATCCCACACGTCATGACTTAGTTTTTTCTATGGACCGACCGGTTACTGCCGAATTACTCAACGTTCAGTGTATGCGTACAGAACAGTCATCTGATCGCGTCAAAGACGTGCTGTCCCGTTTGCGTACTGATCATTTAAATGCTAAAGAACGTGCAAATTTAAAGTCATTATGTACACAATACGCTGATATATTTTACATTGAAGGAGAACCCCTTACTTTTACTAATAAAATAAAACATACCATTACAACTACTGATGAGCAACCGGTTTATACAAAAAGTTACAGATATCCATATATTCATAGAGAGGAGGTACAAGATCAGATATCAAAAATGCTAGAGCAAGGTATCATTAGGTCTTCGAATTCTGCATGGAGCTCTCCCATCTGGATTGTTCCCAAAAAAGCTGATGCGTCAGGAAAGACCAAGTGGCGAATCGTAGTAGATTTTCGAAAGCTCAATGAAAAAACTATCGACGATAAATATCCCATTCCAAATATTGCAGATGTTTTAGGTAAATTGGGTAATTGCCAATACTTCACTACTTTAGACCTGGCTAGTGGCTTCTATTAAGTTGAAATGAGTCCCTCAGATATAAAAAAAACAGCATTTAACGTTGAACATGGACATTTTGAGTTTCTTAGAATGCCTATGGGATTAAAAAACAGTCCATCTACTTTCCAAAGGGTAATGGATAATGTTTTAAGGGAATTACAAAACACTATTTGTCTAGTTTATCTCGATGACATTATAGTCTTTAGTACATCCCTTCAGGAACACATTATCAATTTAGGTAAAGTTTTTCAAAAATTGCGCGATTCTAATTTTAAAATTCAAATGGACAAATCAGCATTTTTAAAAATGGAAACTGCTTACTTAGGTCATATTATTAGTAAAGATGGAATTAAACCCAATCCAGATAAAATATCAGCAATTACAAAATATCCTTTACCCAGAACTCCTAAAGAGATAAAAAGATTCTTAGGATTACTTGGTTATTATAGGAAATTCATACCCGATTTTGCTAAAATAACTAAGCCTATGACGCAGTGCTTAAAGAAAGGTTCCAAAGTTACGTTAGATAAAAATTATATTGAATGTTTTCAAAAATGCAAAACTCTTCTCGTTAACGATCCTATTTTGCAATATCCGGATTTTGCTAAAGAATTTCTTCTTACCACAGATGCTTCAAATGTGGCAATTGGTGCCGTTCTTTCACAGGGACCTATAGGTTCTGATCGGCCAATAGCGTACGCCTCGCGCACTCTTAACACGAGTGAGATAAATTATAGTACCATAGAAAAAGAGCTGTTAGCAATTGTATGGGGAACTAAATATTTCCGTCCTTACCTTTTTAGCAGAAAATTTAGAATAATAACTGACCATCGTCCTTTGCAATGGGTAATGAATATAAAAGAACCTAACTCACGATTAACACATTGGAAGTTAAGATTAAGCGAGTACGATTTTACTGTTCATTATAAGCAAGGCAAAGTTATAATACCAATGCCGATGCATTATCCAGGCTTGAAATTAATATTGAAGAATCTAGTTCCATTATTGTTAACACTTCTCAAACCACTAACTCTGATTCCCGAACTGAAAGTGCTGATTCACGCACTGACAGTATTAATAGTAATGCGGAAAATCCTATCTTAGAAATCCCTATTACGGATGATCCCCTAAACAAATTTCATAATCAAATCATATTTAACATTGTAGATGATATAAAAAGTAGACATAGTGTTTCAAAACCATTTGAAAATTTTACTAAAACCTGTATTCAAATTTCAAAATTAAACCTAGAAACTGATGTAATAAATGCTATTAGAGATCATGTTAAACCGAAGTTAAAAACGGCCATTTTAATTAATCCAATATTAGAAATGTATAATAATGCTATAACAATACTTCAAAATAATGAATATAAATTAGAATCAAAAATTAATGAGCATATTAGCTTAGCTAAAGAGTGGTCTATTCATAGTTCTAAAATCCTTGATAACATTGTTCAAAATCAGAATAATTTAACTAAAATTCTTAATACTATTATAAAAATGCCGATAATGTAGAAATGTATGCTCATATGGCTCAATATTTTATGATTATAAGTGATAATATAGATAACTTATATGAGGAACTTTATAGAATAGAAAATACTTTAGGTTTCATTCGTGCATTGAGCACTCCTCATTCTATTATTAGTGCAGTAGAGCTTAAGAAAATGATTAGGAAACTTAGCCTTTTATATTCAATAGATGAAATACTTAGCTTAGAAACTAGATATTATTATGATATTATTAAATTAGGTTATTTCTATGTCGCGGATAAGATAATTTTAGTTTTAAAAGTTCCAATCACCCTACCCCAGTCCTATGATCTTTACCGACTTTCAGTCGTTCCCAATAAATATAATAAAATCCTAATTCCTAACCAACCGTTTCTAGCAATATCCAGTAATAATTCGATGTACATAGAGGCTGAATGCCCGAAGATAATTTTTTTATACCTCTGTAAGAAGCCTATCAATTACATCAATCAAGAAAAACTAGACTGAGCCTATCAATTACATCATTCAAGAAAAACAGACAGATTACTCACTTAATCAAAATTCACGAAATTGACAAATCTTGCAAAACAACTCATGTGATACTCAAAGATGAAGCAATAGAACAATTAGATGAGAAGCATTACATCTTAAGCTTCCCAAATCCAACAAAAGTGAAATTTTTCTGTGCCCATGAAATATATAAAACGGTGCAAGGGAGTTTTCTTATCACCATACCGGTTAACTGCAATGTCAAGACACCAAGTTTTACTATTGAAAATTCTAATGATCATGTGAAAGGATATGCCATTAATATAATAGAACTGCCTACTACCTCAGACCCAAGAGAGACAAAAACATCAGCAATAGTATTAAACTCTATTAACCTCCAGAAACTTCACTCAATTAATTCAAGATTGGCCCTGCAGACACCAGTTGAATTAAATAAAGTCAACGACAATATAATATATCATACCACGATTCCAATTTACTTAATACTAATTATTGCAAGTGTACTTGGTTTTGGAATTGCTTACAAACGATTTTGGCTCCAAACCTCAAAAAATACCACGCCACACAAATCAACAGATCATAATAATGAACACGGAATGGATACTGCAATTAACCCCCATGAAGTTATAGTTGATATCAACAAAATCTCAGCAACTTTTCCCTCACAAGAATAGTTGCTGTTCTGCGGAGGGAGATGTTACATAGTTATGAACGGTGTCACAGGCGGAACAATTATTTTACGTAAAAACGAGCGTCCGTCTGATAGGCGGCCGATCGCAACAAAATGATGAATAAGAGATCGGGTGGACAACGGTGGGAATGGAATTTTTCCCATTCGCGTTGTTTTCCTCTAACATTGAGGACAGTAATTATAAGTTAGAATTAATTTTTTTATGTATAATTTAAACTAAATAAATTAAATATAAATATAAAAATCGTATTTTGCTAAACCTCCATCTGCAACCCTCGTAACTATTTTATCAACACAAAATGCTATTATATATGTACAAATGTAAATATGTCATGCACTATCATTCGTAACAGCTTCCGCCTGAACTTGGCCTTGTGATAAATAAATTAAATGGAAATATTTATTAAACAATTATTATAATCTATATTTTTTTAACTACACTCATATTCCGCACATAGTAGTATGAACAGAGGGGACCTGAAAACCTAGTGTTAAGACACTTCGTTTCCATTATGCTACTTCTGTTCCCCAATTTTTAATCCAATTCTGGACTACACAAAATGGTGAGTTGAGTGGTGGAACCATATGATGCCTGCAATAAATACATTATTGTCACGTTAGCTTTTACCCACATCTTCGGTCGTGCTGTCAAATATAGAAATAATTAAGAGTTATATATTCTAAGTTCCTTGGGACTTAACTGCGGATATGTGTAGTGGATAAAAAAAAATAAAACAGCTTTACGCTGTATCCCACACACAGCAAGGTAAGACACTCCATTCCCCACTTTCCGCCGAATTCTGGAGACATTGTTTGTTGAGTGGTGGAACTCAACGCCGCGCTGTGCCTCGACACCAGAGCGAAGAAATGAAGATATTAATTTAAATGTGGATTACATAGAAACGATTAATATGACAATAAAAATCTATCCAATACAAAAAAGAAACAAATCGAGGCATTACTAAAGTATAGTACTTATTTAGTACTGAAGTATAATATGTATACTTAGTATTTTAATATGATTAAACCTTATTTTTGTATATTTTATGATTTTCAACAGTCAAAACTTAATATAGCTGATTTAATTGCATGTTCGACTACACTAGTTTAGTTTAATACGTGAACGACGGCTTTAATGTGTAGTAGTTTTTTTAACTAAAATGACAAAAAGACATATAGGTGAATTGTCACTACGTAATACGCATATGTGAATAAATAATGACCAAAAAAAAACATTTCAAACATTCTATGGTCATCTGTAAGTCATCTTTTGAGTGAAAGAGTGATGGTTGTGGGTTCGATTTCCACAAGGAAAAATTATAAAACAAAACGCAGCGCCCCCACACAACAGATAAGGCAAAAAAAATAAGGCAAAAAGTGGTAAATAGAGTGTTCTCACCCCAGTAATAAAAAAAACGTTAACCTACGAAAAAAAACTTAAGTAAATTATTACTAAACGAAAGTAATAAGTCATCAAAACTGTTTAATACATTTAGTAGGCAACCACAATATGTTATGGTGCATTATTGAAGTTTAGCTTGCGTTTATGTATTAAAATATGCACATAAATTTGACTCAGCTGACTTTGTAGTGGCCCAGAATACATTTATTTTCTGGTTCACATGTAAAGTTATGCTTCAAAACTAATATTTATATCAGTGGGTTCAGTGGTTTTTTGACGAAATGCTATGTTTTAATACATTATTTAGCAGTTTGTACATATATTTTTATAAGTTTTAAGTATTTTTGTATATTATATGTGTTTTACATAGAAAAAATTAAAAATTTGCTTAAAAAAAGCAGCTTCACGCTTTATTCCATCCCAGCTGAGGAAAGCTTAGAATGCATACTTAATACAAATAGAAATTTCAAGACATTGCGTGTCGAGTCTTTTCTGCTTGCGAAGCGAGGAAATGAAAATTATTATTCATTTGTCTGAGTGGGAATAGAACCCACAACAGTCAGCTATGCTGCTATGCCACAGCGGCTTTTATTTAAGAAATATCGAATATCCTAAGTAATTTTCCTTACTCTTTGAATTTTAAACGTAGCACTTATTTGATTAAATATCATATATATTTTTAAGTATAGAGATACTACACCCTATAAATAAATAAATTAAAAATAACAAGCAATAATGGCTTAGAATAATGTGTAACAGATTCACTAAGCCTTTTTAAACTGTCCACAACACTCAGACAGGAAGCTCTACGGCGGAAGTGGCCGGCAGCCATGTTGTCTGCGGCCAAACTTCCGTTTAGCAGTTCCTGCATGTAAACACTGTACAAACATATTTTAAAACGCTAATTTTTAAATTCCCTTGGTTATGTTACTTTATAGTGCTCTACTTACATTTATATGTAGAGAAAGAAATAAAAGTACTTCTCATTTTATATAAAATACATGAATAGAATTAGTTGATATTTTTCTATAAATATACTATAAATATAATTTCACTTTAGAATGTAATTTAAGTAAGTTTGACCAGAAATAGATTTACTTTGGTATTTTTAAACTGTCGGTTATTGAGACAGGAACCAGTGCGGCGGAAGTGGCCAGCAGGCATGTTGTCTGCAGCCGAACTTCCGTTTCGCAGTTGGTGCCCGTGGACTCTTTTAAAGTATTTTTATATATCACTATATTAAGGGATGTTTTCGTTAAATTTTCTTTGTTTTCATTTGTTTTTGCTAGACATTTTTTTTAATTAGTGTAGGTGTAATAGTCATACAAATCAGATTCACGCTGTATCCCGCACACTCTAGAGTAGGCAGAGAGAACCTAGTGCTACTCCGTTCTCCACTTTAATAAAAATATAAATTCAAATAAATATTTCATTTACTCGAGTGAGGATCGAACCGACAACCAGTCGCATTTACAGTCACACTTTATGCCCCTGCGCCACGACTGTCCTCAAACAAACAAAATCTTATAATATTGAATATAAATATTAATGTAGTATTATAGTGAAAGTGAAGATATACTGATGGCCAACCTTGGTTAGTAACGATATTCTTCCTCAGCACGCTTCGTACTTTATTGGGTATTGTAGATATAATTACTGTAGTAGCTAGTAATTATTATACAGGTATATACATATATGAAGTTTTAATTTTGTTTATCATATATAGAAGCAAACTTTTTGTGTTTAAAAAATTAAAATCGGCATCGTCACTTTGAAAATACCGATGTGTGCACCTATACAATGAATTTCTAAAATTTAAATATTTCTCTCCTTTTTCAATAAAATTCATTATTTTTTTATCGTTTTTATATTGCTAAGAATCTAAGTACTAATAGTTGTCTATGTGTAGTGAACTATTTTATTTTTGCTTTTGAGCATATTAAAATTTCATTGTATATCGGCGAGTCGCCTGAGTACCTGCAGTTCTGAAATGTCAACAATAATAACTTTTATTCCGTGACAAAACCATTTTTCCCGACTGCTAAGGAAGGGTTATGAGTTTCCCGCGTATCTTGTATGTATGTAATATTCTTTATTACCTCGTATCTCCCGAACCACTGAACGGATTTACATATTTCAGATATCGTTTCATTGGTATTAGCAGCCCAAGTGTAAGAACACTTGATATATGACGTTAATAAAAAAAATATAAGTAATTCTTTAATCAATAAAATCTTTACCAGGGACCCCGCATAATTTAAAGAGGTCCCGACTGTTAATCCTAATAAACTATTGGACTTGTTTATTTTCTTTTTAGTTTGATGCAGTCGGGGTTTTTGTTTTTACAAATATTTTTTCTTATTATTTTTTTAAATATTACTTCCTATAACAGCTACTTTATTTTTACTTTAAAAGTTGTATAGCTGTTCGACATTTTTAAAATGTTCCTTCACACTAAGAATATTATATACTTTAAGAAATGTATAAAATTTGAACGTAGCAAGCCCGCTACAAATCTAATTTTAAACTTACCAACGAATTAAACTTTTTTTTTTCAGTTAATTTCAATTGATTTCCTAACAGGCGCTACCACTATGGTAATTTTTTTTCGTCTTCTAAGAAAAAAGATTTTTTTATATGAAACGACGACGGCGAGTCAACGCGCTGTCTCGAAAATTGACCGGAAAACTGATTGTGCTAACATTAGGTAGTCTCTTCTTATTCCATTTTGGCGTGTAACCAAAATGGATACAGCTTGAAGCCAAATAAATATTTACTTCATACATAATAAAAATTGAAGGTTATGTTTGAAAATTTTAAAATTTATCTTCATACCCACTCAAAGTCCGAATATTTACTCTTATATTTGTAGGTACTGCCCACAGAATATTATCACGAAACACTGTAAAGTTGCGGACTATACTCTATATAGACAAACTTCGTTACCGATCATTGACAGCGTAATGCACTGCACCACTTACTGTTCATACAACTCGGTTAGTGCTAACATAGCACTATTAATAGGACAAACGATTTTAGTAAAATAATAAATTTTGATATATATTTTATTAAAAGCCGTTTTGAAGCCACAGTGTGTGAGTGTAAACGCGACAGTGGGTTCGATTGTCACTTGGGAGGTTGAGCTATTTTTATTGTTGGGTTCGATTGTCACTTCGGAGATTGAGCTATTTTTATTGTGTTATAGTATTTCTATTCGTGATAGTTTCTTCAAAATCGCTTCACCTTTTTTCATACTATTACACAGAAAGTATATAATAGTAACACATAACTCACTACTAACACAGTCACTACAGTATTTTTTTAGGAGTATGTTAACGCTAGGTTCCCATAGTTCCCTTTGCCTACTGTGCTATGTGCAGTATACAACGTGAAGCTAAAAAATATATTAAAGTGATGCATGGTATATTATTGATTATGTTGTAACACTTATAAATAATATTGGTACATATGTCTTACTAGCGGGCGCGCGCGGCTTGGTCCGCTTATTTGCACCCTTAGGGATGAATTCTAAAAAAACCACTAAACACGTGCTCAATAAAATATTTTTAACAGTCTGAATTTAAATTTTTATAAAAATCGGTGGCGGTTTAATGATTTTTCCATATAAACTTTAAACCACTTATTCAAACCCTTAGGGGGTGAATTCTAAAAAACCATGAAACACGTGTGCAATGAAATATTTTTAAGAGTCTGAATATCAAATTTTATAAAAATCGGTGCCGATTTAAAAAAAAACCATACAAACTTTCAACCCCTATTTCATCCCTTTAGGGTTACAATTTTTCAAAATCCCTTAGTGGATGTCCAGATTATGAAAATAAACATCTGTCCAAATTTCAGGTTTCTACGCACAGCGGTTACGGCTGTGCGTGCGTCTTACCTCAGTCAGTCAGGTACAAGTCCTTTTATATATATAGATAGATATGAATTCTCGACTTCATAGAACTAATTGACCGAAAACTTTTTTAAAATGTTTTCTATCTTATGTCATTTAAACACTTATAGGCATATTATACACTATAATATACATAATATTATAAGTATAAGTGTATACATATAATGGTTATTTAGACATATTAAGCAATCGTAGCGCAGAGTTATAAGTATGTGACTGCAAACGAGACTGGTTGTAAGTTCAATCCCCACTCGAAGATATGAAATATTTATTGAAATGTATATTTTCCTTTCTTGGCCCTGGTGTCTAGACAAAGCGCGGCGTTGAGTTCCGTACCTCAACACGCAATGCCTCCAGAATTCAGCGGAAAATGAGGAACGGAGTGTTTTAACACTATGTACCTTCTGCATTGTGATTTTATTTTTTGTAATATCGTATAAAATTTTCAAAAGTTAAAAGATACGACTCTACAGCGAACGGAAGGACGATGATCCAAAATCTTTAAATTATTTAATTATATACATACACATATAACTAACTCCATGTGTTAATATTTATTCAATTAATTATATTAAATTAAATAAATATCTTAGATATTTTGAGTAGCAACAGTAACGTCCATATTTCTTAACTCCGTACACAAAAGCCACGACGCTACATCTTCGCATCGTTGAAGCGACCGCAAGCCACTAATTAGGTGTTAAATCACTAGAACGACTAAATCCAAGTCACCTATTTACAGTGATTTATATTAAGATAAAGTTTGTTTATTTTGGAAAACATTTCTCAGTTTTTTCATGTATTAGTAAAATAAATTTTAGTATTGATAAATTTATATTAAAATCTATATATGTATATTTTCCTTCTGTCGGAGAAACAGATAAAATCTCATCTTAAGTGTGATTTTATTATGAAGCTCAAATCTCGCTGAAATAAAAAATATTTTTACATAATGATCAGTGAGAATACTGTTCTATGAACAGTAGTCTCTTTAAAATTTATAAGTAATGGAAATTAAATTACTCCTTACTTAATATAACCTAATCTTTGTTTTTAATATATAAATAATTCCTCACTTTCCATATAATTTTCGAGAAAAAATTGCATATTATAAAATAATGTAATCTTGTCAAAAATTCTAAAGCTTTCTCTTCCGCTTTGAATAATCAAAAATTGTGCCTACTACTATGACTTTTAACTGCTACATTATTTCAAACGTATTCTTCTCTATAACGAAGAATTAAGTCTTTTAATAATATTTTCCTCATTTTAAATTAAGAAAACGACACAATATTACAAATATTCTAAAAAAAAATACATTCAGTATCTTATACAGAGGTAAAACCTTTACCTACAAGATAGACAAAAACCGTCGCCCGGCAAATGAAATTGGAACTGCGACGATGCACGTTTTTCTCTTTACACGCTACAATTTGATTGAGTTCATCTACACCTTTGTGTTGGTTTAAAACGATCAGACAGTTCGTAGACAGAGGGATAGTAAATTGATTGAATGCTGGCTGCATTGCACGTTGCAGATTAATGCAGGATAGATATCAGTAAATGTGGTTAAAACTGGGGTAAGTTTGAAATCGGAGATGATTTATTTAAAATAATGTTTAAAAAACAAGAATTTATGCGGGCTACGTAAAAATGTCATAATTTTTAACAATTTTGCGACATTATTTCAGGAGTACGGAAAGAAATCATGTTGTTTCTTCAGTTAAAGCATCCTTCGGAAATGTTTCCTCATGGGGTGAAAGGAATTCATTTCAATTCAATCTCAAGAAGACACAAATTTGTGTGTTAACCACAAAAAAAACCATTTGTCGTATCGCCAGTCTTCCAAAACATACACAGCCGCGCCCAGTTTGACATTCATTTCAGTATCACATTCTATACTGTTTTAGAGTTTTAATATTTACCAAATTTAGAACATTATTGGCCTTATTTACTAAGTTCGTAACTTCCAAAATTTTCTAAAAAAACCAATATCCGAGCTTTTGCAATAAAATATGAATAATAAAAAAACATCATGCCACAAACATACATTTGAACTTATCAAACATCTTACAAAGGTAAGAAAAACAATTAGAAAATTTGACATCGAGATCTGCTATTAAGTACTGCACAAACGTATCTGAGCCAGTAATGGTAGTACTTCAAACAGTGGGGGGATTCAAAGAAATCATTATTCTGAGGACTTCCTCGCGCGACCACTCGGAAATATAGTGATGGGGATACAAACGATGTTTGTCATAGTGAAAGAATAATGTATGTAATATATAATTTGGTTATATTAAATCTTTTGTAATTTTCATTTTGTGTACTCGATTTAGTAATATAATGAGAAAAATAACAATTTTTGACATACTATTAAAACGTTACTGTAACTTTTAATTACAATTACTTTATATATACAACTTTAGATATAAGTACGTGATAATACTTTATTAAAAAAATAAATGTAGACAATATATTACTTAGTGATATTTATTTATTGAAAAGAATGTTTATAAACAAATTAATTTATTCGGCGGAAAGTGAGGACTTAAATGTCTTTATGGGAACGAAGTATCTTAACACTAGGTTCCCTGTGCATACTCTGCTATGTGCGGGTTACATTATTGATTTACCATTATATACATGCAAAAATATCCAAAAATCTTTAAATATCTTCCTCACGCTTTATCTCACATAGTATAGGCAGAGGGCTTAAACACTACATTCTCCACTTCACTACTATCTAATTTTCAAGACATAATATATTGAGCGGTGGAACTAAGCGTTGTGCTTTGTCTATCAGAGCGGAGAAATGATAATAATTAAAATTTAATCGTACCCCGGAGTGGAGATCGGACCCACAAACATTCAAGTCAAATGCCACTGTGCCACGTCGCTTTATAAGCCATT
>DWMY01002030.1:0-12749 GCA_018249775.1 Heliconius hecalesia formosus
CGGTGCCCAACCCACCTTACAGGCAGGCAACGCACCTGCAGCTCCTCTGGTGCTGCACGGGGTCGTGGGCGGCGGTAATCACTTACCATCAGGTGACCCGAACGCTCGTTTGCCTTGTCTTTTCCATTAAAAAAAAAAAAAGTAGAACTCAGCTTTGCCTCGTTACCAGAGTGAGGAAATAAGATATTAAATATTCCAATCCCTCGAGTTGATAACGAATTCACAACAGTCGCATTTACAATAATAGAACAATTATATCAAGCACAAAAATATTTTTATACAAAAATACAACTTTTTATTCCGCTCAAAGAATATCTTCTATACTATCAATATGTCCATATTTCAGCAATATTACTGGCGCTTTATTAGTAACAAGCTTTAAGTGTTGGCTCGGAAAACTCAATTAGGGCCTACTCATAGAAAAGCACTTAGTGTGAAATATGTATGGACAACCGACCGACTCCAGAAATAATATTTTTTACATTAGTTCCGCTACTAACTAGCGTTATCAAAATAGTCTAGAGGTTTTCACCGAGAGCGGAGCTGGCCTATTAATGACTACGTTCAACTCTTAAGAGTACACTGCATGCTTGTATTTCCACCGATAAAAAGTCGGGCGTAAAGAACCGAGCGAGCAAGAAGACTTGAAAGGAACTCGCTCAATTTCAGGGAGCGAAGCGAAGTTATTACAGATTACAAAATTAATTGTTGCTGGAAATATAAGCTTATTTTATTAAAAAGACTCCGTTCCGCTTAAGCATTACCCTCTTATTACTCTTTCGCGATGAAATCGTTTTTTTTAAATATGTATAAACGATTCCCCTAACTGTATTCGAACTTACAGCAATTGTAACTTCATTGGTTTAGGTGAGGTCATAATTTCTCAGTAGGACAGAATATGTTGCGAGTTCGATATTTACTAAAGAGAGTGAATTATTTACTTACGCTTAACGCAAAAGCGGCGTTGATTTCAGGCGGAAAGCGGAGACCGACGTGTTTTAACTCTAAATCTCTTCATACCATGCTAAATTTAATAAAATTATACTTGTAGCATATAGATGCTACAGTTCATTTATATATATGTAAGTCAAGTCAAAATTTTCTCTATAATAAATTATACTATTAAAATAAGTAGGTACTTGTAAATGGCAAAGTTTGCTTGTTAGTTTGTCCTACTTTGTACATAGGAGTATGATGGACGAAATGTTCAGAATAATAGCCTGTGGGGATGGACTTTTGGGTAAGGTATAATGGCCGTTACGTGTGGCTCGTACGAAATTCAAATAATTTAAGTAAAAAAATATATTATAATGTATTTACGTGGCATCCCCTAAGGCAGGGTTTCAACGGAGTTAGTAATAGAAATAGAAATATGAGTGGAAGAGTAAATATATATATAATAATTCAGCTCTTTACCACTGGAAAAAATTAAATATTTCATATTTTCATTTGGTAACGAGGTAGAGTACGGCGTTGAGCTCCGCCATTCAAACGATGGAAAGTGGGGAACGAAAGTGTTTTAACACTAGGTTCCCAGGTTCCGTCTGCCTAGCAAATCCGGGATACAAAAAAACTTTACTTTTGCCCTTTGCAACATGTTTTTGTCAAGTTGACTTGTAACTATGTATTCAAATATTTAAAACTGAATTAACCTATATTGTATTAACCTATATTAACAGACCAGGAGGGTCAGAGCGCCTGGTCGGTTTCCAGGAGGCGCGGGTTCGAGTCCCGCTACGTTCAAATTTTTATATGTTTTCTAAATAAGTATAAAACAGAACACTTTTAGGGCCAACTTAGTTGTGCTTGTCAGTCTGACAAGACCAGTTATCTCTAGATTGCGTGGAGGTACCGAGCTGAAACTAATGCATATACCTGCAAACTTCAGTTAGTTATACTTTCCGTTGATCTACAATGATGGAATTGGTTTGGAAGCCTCAATGGGCGATTCGCCGGTTTTTTTTTTAGTTTTATCTTTAAGTTTATATATATTATTCATAGTATCTTCAATAGCGATATCTAATACTGTAGGTACTATTCATAAGTCTACTTATGAATAGATGATAAATAAAAATATTCATAAAATAGCCCTCGGAGAGAAAATCAAATTGATTTTATAGAAAGGAAAACATATTCGTTTATCTATGTTAAATTAATATTGCTACGAAAAGAATGTTTTTGATATTAAGAAATAGTTTTTTTTTTATTATTTAGTTCCGAACTACAGACACTTAGTCTGTTCCCTTTTTTACTTAATTATTATATGTAATTTTTTTACCATATATACTTACTTAAATCTAAAGTGATAAGCGAGTGTTTATATAATTTTATATGTAAATTACACATTTATTTTAGGTAAACAATATATAATTTATATATATAAATTTAAAATTATTATAATTATTGATTTGGATGTGAGGAAGTCTGTATTAAGAAATAGTTAATTCATACACCTATAATACTATTCATGTGTTTAAATGTTAATAAAATCTTTTAATTAATGCTTAGTACACGAATATATAGCAAAATAAGAAGCAAAGTCCAATTTTTTTTAAAGAAAGTCTTATTTTTTTTTCTTGTATGTTATATAAAAAAACGGTAAAGTGCAAGTCGGACTCGCCCACTGAGTGGTCCATACCAATTTTAAGATTGTAAATGAACAGGAAGTACAACTTAATTTTTCTTTATAAACAATAGAAAAATTGCTAGCCTTAAGTTTCCCGATGTATGTATTTATTTTGTATGAAATGAACTATTAATGTAAATTAATATTGATTTTTCTATGATATTTCAAACAAAGCATTGCTAGAATTTCATATAAAATGCACCAAAATCGATGCTCTCGTTTGATTACGTTGACGTAAAATCTTATTGTTTTTTTACTCAACGGGACTGATCTAAATATTTAATATAAATTTCAAATTGATATATTTACGCAATCCCAAGATAAAACACGGACAAAATGATCTTATAAGGGTTCCGTTTTTTTCTTTTCAGATACGGAACCTTAAAATATATTTATTGTTACAAATGGAGATGTCAACTTCATTTTAATTAAAAAAAGAGCCACTATTTTCTACAGTTAAGCACCTTGTAATTATATTTCTAGGCAATTACATTCAAAATAATGTTAAAGTAAATTTGAAAGCTGTACAAAAGCTGTAGAATACCGTAATGACCAAAATCACCGATGATAGCTAATGATAAAACCTTTGTTACATTAAGGCGAAACCACTATGTTTCAAGCCTTGTTAAAATGTACCTGCTCACCTTTTGTTTAGCTGGGCTGGCTTTGGTGGTTAATGAATCTCATTACAAGGTTAAAGGTCATCAGTTCAATCGAGGGTGATTTTAGAAATATAAGTGGGTCGCTGATATTTTATTTATTTAGGAGTATCAATGACTTTTATAAAATTTTATTGTGCGGCGTTTAGTTCCGCCACTTAACACATGCTACAATTAATTTCGCAGGGAACAGAGTGCCACGGGGTATGTGAGGTAGCGCCAAGTAAAGGTACATCTCTGTCTAGGAGGATGATTGATCCATCCATCAGATTGGTCTGGGTGCTTAAAAGGCCTTAAAATAATCCTGTAATTTTATATATATAAAATTGAGACTTGATGCTTGGATGATTTAACTTTAGAATGACTTGTGGTAGAATATATCTATGCGGACAAAAGTTCATGTTAAATCGTGTAATCCATGCTAGCAAAGCTATGAGTGAAATATATAAATAATTTAGAACGTTTAGTTATTAATATCGAAATATTAATCTAAAATTAATATTATCAAATCACTGGCTATTGATTCTCTTATCTTCTAATATGCCTCTATTAACGGTAGGTTTGAATGGTAATGTGTAATACTTGGTCGTCGGTGCCGATGTCATGATTCATTCTGTTTTGTATGTAAGCGTATGAATGATGTATGGCACGACACAATTTCAATAGAGAAATTAATATTTTTTTATCAGCTTCACGCTGTATCCCGCACGCAGTAGGGTAGGCAGAGGGAACCTAGTGTTAAGACACTCCGTTCCCCACTTTCTGCCGAATTCTGGAGAGATTGCGTGTTGAGTGGCAGAACTCAACGCCGCGCTTAACCTCGACACCAGAGCAAAGAAATGGAAATATCGGATCGAACCCACAACCAGTCGGTTTTACTGTCACACCTCGTGCCGCTGCGCCACGACTGGCCTCGAGAAATTAATTTATTTATAAAATATCAAACTATATATAAATATACAAAATATTTATTATAACGAGGTAGAAAGAGGGAAGCTAGTGTAGTAAGACACTCCTTTACCCATTTGCCGTCGAATTTTCGAGGCATTGTGTGTTGAGTGCCGGAGCTCAACGCTGCGCTTTTTCTTGATATATATTTATTACAAGCAGCGCCAATAATACTTAAAGCTAATACATGTCTACATTACATTAGCCAATAAAGTTACCACTTATACATTAAACATGGAGTGAATACAAAAAAAGATCTTTATATATACATACATAAAAAAAAAACATACATATATTTTTTTTATGTATGTATTTTTTTTATATACATAAAAAAAATACATACATAAAAAAATATGAATAATAATTGATTCCCGACGAAATTGACGAGTGGAAATCCAACCTACAACCGTCGCGCTTACAGTCACACCTGTGCCACTGTGCTACAACCAAAATCCTAATACATATATATTTGTGTTAAAAAAATGAGATATTTGTAGCTCCGTCCTCGACAAATATCTACTTACCGTAGCGTTTGGCGCTACGTTCTCTCTGACTTCCCCGCTAGGGATATAGCGTGAAGCTCGTTTAGTTTAGTTTTATAACTAGATATCAACGTTTATTAAACTTTTCAATAAAATAAAAAGAATAATAAAAATTAACTTAGTCGAGACACACGACTGACATTGTCTCTTAGTTCGTGTTCTATTGAAATTTATTACATTCTCTTCAGGGAGGTCTCCTAACGTAAGATATATGTTGCGCTTTCTTTTAAATTAAAAGTTTTACACTTATACTATTGTATAACAGGGTAGGTAGAGGGAACCTAAGGCTAAGACACTCCGTTTCCGCTCAATTTTCTAGTGTGTGCGTTTTAATAGCGGAACTCAACGCTGTACTTTATATACCAGAACGGAGAAATGAAAATATTTTATATAATCAATCGAACGAATAGTGGTTAAATTCAGTGTGCAGGCACTTCGTTGTTCATTTTCCACCTGAATCATTTTTAAACGTAGTCTTTCTATTTTCAAAGTGTCGTAGATTTTAAAATTCTTATTTTACAAATTTTAAAGTATAAAAAACAAAATAAAAAGTTTAATATCTCTTTTGCCTTTGAATTGTGAGAAGTAATTAGGTATATGAACATTTGGGCCAATTGATAAATAAAAATAAAAAAAACAATCTTGCCGATACGAACGATTTGAAACAAGTATAAAGATGTAATTAATATTAATTAGAAATTGACTTCTTCAAAACATAAGATGAAAAAAAACAGACTATCTAATATCACGAGCAACTGTAATGTATTCAAAATGGCGGGTCCGGGTCAAAAATGAGTTATCTTACACCAAATTATACACGATCAATCTGGTTAAAACATTATATCAAATTAAGATTATTGATAATTAAAAATTGTTATTATTATGCACTTTGACATACGTAAAAAAAAAATTAGTCAGCTTCACGCTGTATCCCGCACACAACAGGGTAGGTAGAGGGAACCAAGTGTTAAGACACTCCGTTCCCCACTTTCCGCCGAATTCTGGAGAGATTGCATTGAATCCCACAACCAGTCACATTTTATGTCCCTGCGCCACGACTGGCCTATGACAACATACGTCAATTTTAAATATTAATAAAATAAATTTGAGGCCATCGTGGCGCAGTATCATCGTTTTTGACTGCTAGCGGGGAGTTTGTAAATTCAACCCAAACTCAGGGAAATCAAGACAAAGGGCGGCGTTATGTTCCACCACTCAACGCACAAGGTCTAGAATGCCATCGGAAAGTCAAGAACGGAATATTTTAATACTGAGTTCAGTCTTTGCAGGAAAAAGCGTGAAACTGCATATTTAATAATTAAAACTATTTATTACTATTACACAACATAAAAACGACATCACCCGCATTTAACACAGTTCAATAAACTTTAATGATCGCCGTAAAGAGTGTTGTATGAAAATCGAAATACTACATACAAACTAAGTGTAAATAATACTCGCATATATTAAAGTAGAAACGATCACAAGAACGGGTTAATGATATTTTTTTAGTGTCACGCTGTATCCCACACGCAGGGTATAATTCTGGAGACATTTCGTGAGTTGTGGAACTCAACGCCGCGCTTTGCCTCGATACCAGAGCGAAGAAATGAAAATATTAAATATTCGAAATAATTTACTTTCATTTACGAATAATGTACTTTTCTTGTATGTCTTTGTCTACAAATTGGCTAGTGAAACATAACGCCACACTTTGTAAACTGTGATTCAGTGGATTAATTAGATTTTTGTGTTTAAAGATATTTATTTCTCAACAAAGACTTATAGTCACTTACATGAGATTTATGTAATTAATGTTTACAAAAAATATAAACATGTCTCTTTATCTATTCGTAACTCATTTTCATATTTCTTCATTTTTAATATAAACATATCTCTTTATAGGATACACATACTCTTCCGAAAGGTTTTTTAGCTTCAAGCATAGCAGCCGAAACACAGTGTTAGAACACTCCGTTCACCACTATTAAAATCCAAATTTTCTATCGAAAGTCAATTACATGAACAAATATTGTATTATATATGTATTGAAGAAAAGTAAAAATTGTAATATAATTTAAAATAATATTATAAAACAACTAGAAGATGTATTACGAAATAAGGTCAATATAACTGAGATTAGTGTCATTGACAGTGATATCAGCGATGTTGTCACTAGCAGTTATCTCAAGACGTTTGTCAAGTATTAGATTTTTTAAACAAGCTGCATTATGATAAATAAAAACCCTTCAGTCTGTATCCCGCATATTAAGAAGACACTCTGTTCCCCACTTTCCGCCCGATTTTCGAGACATTGCTTGTTGAGTGGAGGAACTTAAAAAAAAAAATAATTCACCTCCCTTAAAATATCACCTCCCTAAAATCTCATATCTAAAAAAAAATATCAAGATACCTCAACATTTTTTTTTTTAAATTCACGATGTTTATCCATACCTTTATTTCGTGTGACGCAGTTACGCATATATACCAATAACGTAAACACATACTACTACAAAAATACTACTAAAAGTTGCCGATCTGCCAGCTTTCATTCTCAAAAAAACATACTAGATCGAGAAAGGGATACATCTTGTACTATTTCACACAATTCAACATCGCCGCCATTTTCTACGACTCGATTTCGTGAATGAGGCGTGTGCGGCGTTATCGTTTTGATAGGTTTGTGTCTGTATACGTCATTCTAAACAAATGGCGTTTTATTTTACAACGATAATTTGATTAATTGTATTGTTTGAAAAAAGCACTTTCTCATTATGGAAAAATCTCTTTTGTTTTAATTGTATTAGGTTTTTATAGTTAAGACTGTGGTTTCTTTTAAAGTGGTGATGACAAAAACACTCTGTATAAGTTAACGATTGCAAGTTCTTTAGTTACAAAATGTATTTTATAACTGTTAGTATAAATGACATATAAAGAGTAAACTTTAATAAACATCAAAAAATTGAAAGTATAAATTAGTTCTTGAATGAATGGAATATACCAGCAAAGTCGGCCAAAGCAACCTTTCTATTTATTAAGTTTTCCAACTTAAATAATGTCGTTCATTCAAATGAATGTGAATTAATTTATTTGTTATTTTAATTCAATATTACAAACTTATAAAGTAAAATTCAGCGCAAAGTGAAAAAGGGAATATTCTAACACTAGATACCCTCTGCCTACCCTATTCTATATAAACTGCTTTGCTTCTAGACATTTGGACCGACAATGCAATATAGGCAACTACAACAGAGTTTTAATGGAATTGCAATTTAGTTAGTTGATGCTAAAGTAATAAAACTGTAGTTTGCACTACTTTAATTTAAAGCTTAGCCTTTAAATGCTGGCTATTTTCTTGATTCAATGTCTTTTCCGTCTTTCAATCACTTTAATCTTTTAAATGCAAAATTCTTAAACTGTATCTTTACTTCAGTACATTTTATTTATAGACCAATTTAAAGGAAAACTTTATGTTTAATAATAATCATGGTTAATTAATTGTAACTAAGTTTTTTTATTTAATAATAATAATAATTAATTGATTGTAACTAAGTTATTGTAACTAAATCAATGCCGCGGCGTTGAGTTCCACCACTCAACCCGCATTATCTCGAACTCGAGGAGGAAATGGACAACATACTGTCGTGACACTAATCTCAAATAGGACCTATCCTGCTATGACAGGGTAATTCTTTTTTATAAGCGGGGTACATTTTTATAGTAATTTCAGTTAAATAATATTGTATTTTTTTAATTATGTATATATTTTATGGTATAAAGAACATAGAAATCTAGTTGAAGACTCTCCGTTCCACACTTTCCGCCGAATTCTTAAATCATTTTGTCGTGTTGAACGGCAGAAATCAGCGCTGAGCTTAGCCTCGTTATCAGACCGAAGAGATCCAAAATATCAAATATTTAAATGCCTAGAGAAAATATCAAAAAAATTAATCTAGCCCACAACCGCCGCGCTGACATTGCCATTCCGTTCCCCACTCTGCGCCATTTTTTTTTATTTTTATCTTGATAGACAAAAATAAAATATTGTTTGTTTATTCTGGTGAACCAGAACCGAGTGAGAAAATACTCCATTCTACACTTTTCATCCGGATTATATCATTCTTGGATGAAAACAGAGAAATGAGTGAATTGTGTCTAGAATTTCTTAGAAGTCTATAAAATTTGAACGGAGCGGACCTTGAACCTACGCCTCTTGGAAACCGCTCAAGCACTCTGACCACTAAGCCATACGTTCTCCGTCCGTCCTATTTCTAATCTCTTTCTCTAGGTCTATCATATAAAGTGCAGTAGGTAGGAAATACACACGAATTGAATAAAGATTAATTAAATACTATTTGCGCCTGAGCTTAAAATGTAATAATGCTTCTGTTTGTTCCGAAACGTAATCTCATTAAACAACTTTTTTTAACCATTGTTTGGTAAATCTAAATATACGTCATCCAGCCATAAAACTCATTTATTATTAGGCAAATAAAAATAGTGGTACTGATACATAGGTATATATAGGCTATAGAGACGCAATGGGATAGCCATCTGACTGTAAACGTGACGATCAATGACGAAGGTGGGTTCGATTCCCACTCGGGGGAATGAATTATTTAATATTTTCCAACACCCACGTAATCACCTCCAATACTCAACACCCAATGCCTCAAGAATTCAGCGGCTGGTGGAGAATGGAATTCCCCCTTTACTTAGCAGTAGGTTTCTTCTGCCTACTTGATTGGGATTAGGATATGCGAGATACAACGTGTAGCTGAAAAAAAAAAAATAAAAGTCAATTTATCTCTAAACAAGTTTCTTAAAGCCATTATGCATGCATATATCTACTACTGAAAAATTAAATTTTAAAGCAATAATTATAACATTTTCTCTTTACAGATCTCCACATTTTGAAGGTAAGACATACGGAGAGGAACTACTATTTTCTTTCGTTCTTTTATATTTAAAATCGGTTACTAAAACAAGGCTTAGAATTAGATAATAACTCCTTTAATGTTCTTATTAAAGTCACGCTACGGTTAACATGTTTATTAATTAAATAAATGTTATGTTAGTCAGCTTAGTTACTTAAGGGCCATTTTCACCACTGGTTGATAAAGTCCCGGACAGCCTTATCTGCCAGACAAGTTATAATTTTTGGTTTCACAGGTAAAGTAAATCAAAATTAAATTAAATCAGCTTCACGCTGCATCCCGCAAACAGCAGGGTAGGCAGAAGGAACCTAGTGTTAAGACACTCCGTTCCCCACTTTCTGCCGATTTCTGGAGGTAATGCGTGTTGAGTGGCAGATCTCAACGCCGCGCTTAACCTCGACACCAGAGTGAAGAAATGGAATTATAAATTTAAGTAAATATTTCATCTCCTCGAGTGGGGATCGAACCCACAAACAATCGGTTTTACAGTCACACCTGGTGCCGCTGCGCCACGACTGGCCTCAATCTTCTATTCTTATAATCTTCTATTTTTAATTTTGGTCATAATATTATGGCTGAATAGAGTACACCGAGAAAATTACAAATTATCATTTTTAAGCCCACATCCCGCCTACAGTCCATATAGTATTTGACAAAAAACAGACAGTTTTTAACTATAACACTCCAGCACTCGAATATTTCCATGATGTAAATGGCGCTCACTATCTCTAAGCAGATTAGTCTGGCTTTAGATTTAGTGTGAACGATAAAATGTTTTTTGATGGTGCCGAAGTTAAAGTGACTTTGATTCTGTAATTTCATTTTGTGAATGATAAACAAAATGTATTTCATAATATAAATATTTTTCTATAACAATATCTTGTCCTATGATATAAATATGTACATCCCTATTCGTTTTTATAGAGTAGGCAGAGGGAACCTAGTGTTGAGACACTCTGTTCTGGAGCACAGGGCCTAGCGGTACGTAGGCGCACCGATAATTTTTTAGAGACATTGCGTGTTGCGAGGCGGAACTGAACGCTGTGCTTTGTCTTCTTACTAGAGCAGAGCGAGGAAATTAAATAAAATTCACCCAAGATGTTTTAATATGTTATATTCTCTTTATAAATATAAAGTAATATTTATAAATTTAAAACGATACATTAATAACTGGAGACTTGAACATTAATACTTTGGAAGAACCGTTATTACAAAATTTATATGGAGAGTATGACGCTTTATACTTATTGCGAACAAGAGCAGAAAGCTTATTGATTTTAATAATTATTACACACAGTACTATATATTGAGGGTAGTCGTGGCGTAGTGGCACAAAGTGTGACTGTAAATGCGACTGGTTGTAGGTTCAACCTCCACTCCATAATATTTATTTAATTTTATGTTTTTATTTCCTCGCTCTGGTGTCTAGATGTAGTGCGGCCTTGAACCACCTGAACGAGGTGTCTTATTACTAGGTTCCCTTTGGTTGCTGTATGCGGGAAACAGCGTGAATCTCGTTGCTTGAACGCGTTAGCCTTAAGAACAACAATTACATATGAAAAAAAAAATGTATTTAAAAAAAACATTTGACCACGCACACAAATCCATAGGTGTATAGCATGCCTCATCCCACTCTTAGCATCCCTCGTATAATATAAAGAAGAAATGAATAAATATAAGTGACGACTCATTCGCCCTTTCACAACTACATTTGTCAAGATTTCGTGATACGATTTCTTTGAATTTATTGAATATGAGATATATTTTCGATACAAGATTTATAAATCGTACAGAACTGCAAATTATATTAGTCTCTACTGAAAGGTTAAATTAATGTTAATAATATTTATTATTCATAGACGCTTCTATCTTTCGAGATGTTTCTGATTGAATGATAGAATTTATATTAAGCTTAAAGAAAATACTAATATAAATACTAAACTACAGGTTTAATCATAGACAAAATATTATACAAAGTACGGCGTTGGGTTCCACCATGTCACAGCCATGAAAAACCGAAAATAAGATGAGGATATTAAATTACTAACAAAATATGTTAGTATATTACTGTCCAAGTACGTGTTTAAATTGAAAAAAGCTAAGTAGTTATACTTATTTAGAAAAGTATAAAAATTTTGAACGTAGCGGGACTCAAACCTGCGCCTCCGGGAAACCGACCAGGCGCTCTGACCACTAAGCCATACGTTTAACTTTTTATACGTTTTCTTCTTCTTTATTATAAGTTCTTTTAATAAGTTCTTTGATTTTCACGATTATTACACATTTTAAATGAAACTCTTTTAACCGGATTAATCGCGTATATTTTGTATTATACATTTTTGGAAACCCGACGTTTCGAACACTTTGCAATAGTCCGGGGTCACGGGTAGACTGAGGTGATCAAACTACCGCCAACGATTTCTTAATTTCCTCGCATAATGCCCTGGATTCTTGCAGAATGAGCTAACTGTATCTTGTCCTCTCGTATGGTGGGTTTGAGACTTCAAAGATTTTCTTTAGTAAGTGTGGAATAACACTTTAAAAATATCTAAAAAAAAATAGCTAAGCAGTTTTTAACTTTTTCCTTCATAACCACCACTTACCTAATTTGCTCGCTTCGGGCACTCACTCTGACTCCTAGTTTCCACCCAATTATCAAGATACGATCTATTTATAGACAGGTGAACTTTAATATGGAAAAGTGAAAATAACTTTCATATAACCATTCCCCCGAGTTGGCATTGAACTCACAAATACTTTTTAGTTTTCCGCAGCTACGTCCCACTGCGCCACAATAGTCTGAACGAATAAAATAAACATATAACACATATTCGTAAACGTATAATTTAATAACACTAACTTCCAACGATATATATAGAGAATAATATATTGGATCAAAGGTATGTAATGGCTGGAGGGAATTTCTAAGTAAACGAGTAGAATTATGAATTACTTTCAAGTTAATAATATGTTTATGAATCGATGTTAACTTTATTAACTTCTCCCAATATGGTAAATAGATCTAGGAGCCAAGTTA
>DWMY01002031.1:0-12747 GCA_018249775.1 Heliconius hecalesia formosus
GAGAATTATTGAATTGATTTGTATTGAGAAATTCTAAATAAATTACGTAATAGTAAATAATATTTAAATATAAAAGTTCTACTATGTTCATACTGTGTAGGTATATCATAAGTATACGACTATAATACGTATTTCATAATGTCAAGTGCAAATATCTAAAAGTTGTGTATAACATGACATATTCCAAGTATTAGTAATTTGACATCCGCTTTTGAGCAGCCATAAAAATCTAAATGAATTTTACGAAGAAGTTGTTTTTTTGACAATTAAGATAGTAAGTTATTAAAACTACTACTGTAAAATGAAATGAAATTAGATTTTCCACGTAGTTACAAGGTAGGAACCTAGTATTAAGACACTCCATTCTCCATTAATTGGAGGTCCACGATGGAAGGCTTGTCCTTTCCTAATCCTTTTGATTGTTCATAAACAAACTTGTAAAAATAGTTTCACTAGACATAGAGAGAGCCTGCGAAGGCGTACGGTGGGCTGCCGCCGAAAAGACTGGTTGAGGAAAGTTACTTTGTCGGGGTGTCAGTAGCAAGTCACTGTTGGCCGTTATATTCGTTTATTCACTCGTCTCATTGTTGTCTTCGTCTCGCTGTTAGTTTGTCTCTTTGTCTTTTTGTTGTGCGGCTTGTCATCGATTGGTATGTGTGTATTAGATTAAAAAATAGTCATAAAATCTAGAGTGCTTTTGATAGTTAAAAGGAATTTTAGAAAATTAGTCAAAATTAAATTTTGTAATCGTCATATTTTCTAAACTTAATAAATAAATTAAAAAAATAGACTTCGATCACGTCAGAGGGACGGAAAGTACAATTAAAAAAAACTTTACATTAAAAAAAACCCTTTGAGGGCTGCAAAGTTCCATCTGCCAGGTGCACTTCGCGAGGGCGCCCTCCAAGTCGAAACGCATGAGTGCGTCCCTTTGACACACCATGTTAAGCGGCGATAAATCCGGCTTCGTGCACCGCCACCCAACACGCCATGTCTAGAACGGCGAGAGATGGAAGACGGAGCTACAAATAGCTACGTGGAATGTAAGAGAAGGGATGGAAGAAAAGACGAATGAATTATTAGATGTGATGGATAATAGAGACTGAGACCGAGCGAAAGCGCAAAGATACGGCTGATTTGCCAGGCAGTCGGGTCGTTTTCTGGGCCGGCGTACCAGAGAGCGAGCGGTGCTGTCAAGGTGTAGGGTGTAGGCGTTTGACTTCGATATTACTCTACAATATGATTATTCTGATTGTGGGTTCGATGATGGATAAAATTTAAAAAAAAAGTATACATATAGACCTAGCTAAAATCAAATTATACACGCAGCAAAGGGAAAATGGGAATAGATTTTCCCTATTTTTCCACAGATTAAGCGCGAAGCGGACTGTAAGTTAAATGTTGAACCCTCAGGGACCGTCCCAGCTTATGTTCAATTTGTGGTGGACAATATAAACTCTGTTAGGTTGAATATGTATCGATGACAGTGAGGACACTTTCACTGGGTACAGTACATTTATGGTAAAGAAGGTTTATTTTTATTTCAAACTATAAAATAATGATAAAAAATATGTGTCTTAATAAACTTTTGAAATCAAGCCATTGTCGTGCAAAGCCACAATGTAAACAAGAAGGTTGAGGGTTCTATTCTTACTCGGAGTAACAATTTCCTCGTTGTGGTAATAAGACATTGAATTTCGCCACGCAGTGTTTTAAAATTTAATAGATACGTGGGCGATGGAGTATCTTAAACCTATGTTCCCTCCCTCTGCCTACATTATAACACGCGCGATGCAATGTGAGCTAAAAAAATAAAGCCATACGAATTAAAAACTTATTATTAAAGAATGTGTATTGATTTATTTCTTGAGGAAATGCTAATAAAGGAATATAATTTTGTAAATATGGTCCCATTGGTTCGTAATCGTAGTATCAATTCCGGCAAATTCATAGAAATTTAAAACAATTAAAATATGCACATTATATTAATATACGCAGTATTTTTAAACAAACTGCGTATTTATTAAAATATTATCAAGAGGAGAAACATAAAAAATAATTGCAAACCGCGAATTTCATTTTGAAACAATGTATAAGTCATACATACAAAATATTTATGTTCTTAGTTAACGATAAATATATGAACTTGTTTAAGTTCATGAAATTTATTAAGTTCGAGGAGAGTTTCTTTGTTTTTACAGAAGGGAAGCGAAAAAAGCTTGACAAAACCATTATCTTTATGATTATAATGATTCGTCATAATTTAATATTTTCATAGGATTAGTAGGGAGAAATTATTGAGTTATCACTCAACCATTCATATTTTGTATGAGGCCGTCGAGGGACACAAGGGTGCGACTGTAACGCGATAGTTGTGGTTTCGATCCCAATTCGAGGAAATTAATTATCTATACTAATATTATAAAGAGGTAAGATTTGTATTTTTGTATGTATGTTTGTATTGTTTTCACACTAAAACTACCGGACCGATTTCAAAAACTCTTTCGCTATTAGAAAGCTGCATCTTCACTATCCCACATAGGCTATATTACATTTTCAAAAAAAATAGGGATCCCTAAGAAAAATGCAATAATGTAACCCAAGGTGTGAAGAAATTGATCTAAAAAAATTTATCATCGCGTGCGCTGCGAAAATTACTGATGATAGAACAAAATAATGTTCTACAGTATTATAGCACGCATCAATATCTATAAAAAAGTCCGCGATACCATATGTCCAACCACTATAGTTATGACAATATAACTACTTTTTTATATTTTATAAGTTGATGAAAGTGCCGGCAATAATCAAACCATTTTATTCATACCTCTGTATTAATCCTTATTCTATTAAATGATATTTTATTAAAGATAATTTCAATATGTGTAAAGTACTTTTTAAATTAACAAAATCGGACATTTAATTCAAAAGATATAACGAATTTAAAAATATCACTCTTAAGAAAATCATGTAATAATAAAAAATGCGGAGTGTGTGCCGTGTGGCTTCACGCACCGTAGCGAGTAACTAACTCTGCGGGGGTGAGGGGGTGGTGCATCGATATCACTAACATTATGAAGACAACCGATTAGATGTTTTGTTTCTTTATTTGAATTGAATAGGCCTTGAAACTACGGGACCGATTTGGAAAATTCTTTTACAATTAGGCGATTAACGTATAAAAAAATACCAAAAAAAAACTTATATCGCGTACGCTGTGGAAATTATTGACATTAGAGCAAAGTAATTTACTACAATTTTATAGAAGACATCAATATCTACAAAAAAGTTTACGATACCATGTGTAACTGTTAGAGTTATGCCACTAATTTTAAAAGGGAAATGTGCAAATTGACTAGGACAGAGCCGCCATCGTAGTTCAGAGGGATATCTCAAAATATATGTATTTTTTTTTGAGAAAGCATAAAAAGAGTGTGTAATTTCTCTATAGATTATAAATCATAAGAAATCTTCCATCGCTTGCGCTGCGGATACTATTAGTGATAGAATAAAACATTGTCTTATCTCTAACTCTATATATTATAATCTAAGAACGCCTTCCGCCTCTGTCTGGCCTTTCTAACTCTTCTTCTTCTAAACCAACCAAAGGATTTTGATGCGGTTCACCGTTAGGTGGAGTATTTCTTAGGGAAGGTTTATATATAGTTTATTTACTTTATTTACATGTATATTAATTATTTTAATAATAAAAATTAATTAATGTAATTTGACATAAATATGATAAATGTGTATAAAGTCCTACACGTTGAGACACTTTCACGCATGCGCTGCTTTAATGGTAAGTTCTACATAAAAACAATGTACTGGTGTATTATTCCTCTTAATAAGATCTACAAAAAAGTCAGCGACAGCATATTCGTATCTTCTAAGGATAACATACAGTGAGCATATTTCTGTCTAAAAATAGTAATTTGAATATATTTTTTTATTGTGAGGGATGTTTGTCCATAATGGTATCAATTCTTATCCTTTTAAATGCTTTATTAATTTTCTACGTTAAACGAAGATCAAATTTGCTCTTTTAGTTTATAGTTGTAGAGAAAAACGCATTTAATTGTTGACACATAACGCCAGGTATAAACCTCAGTTTTGGCTCATGTTTCATTCATTCCTTACTCTCAGCATATAAATAAGTATATTAGTTATCTTGGTCATTTGGTGTTGATCAAAATGTCCTTTACAGAAATTTACAAAAAATTATATTACCAAAAACTCCTTGCTATGAAACGATTCGCCGCCCGCCACGCCTCCGGCGCATAAATTGCGCAGAAAGTAAAAATCTTAAGTCTTCAATTATTGTTTGTGTGATGACAGTGAAAACTCGACACTATATGATTATAATATAGACCGAGATTTCAATATTTAATATTCTCCAATATAAAGTTGAGACTTTCTCAAACAGCCACGTAGTTCTCGCAATTTGTGTATGATAGATAGTGATTTGTTATTGTATTACTACTAATATATAATCTATATTTTAACCCGGAATTTATGTGGGAAAAATTACGTTTGCAGTGTGCGCGCAATTACAGTTTACCTAGACAAATATGAAATAACTAAACATTTTTCTTTTAAATATGACAATTCTTGCAAGTAAATTCCCAAAAGACTTAAAATTATAATTATTTACTGTAGTGCACAACAGTGTGGATAACCAAACTAAAAAATAATCCATTTTGAGGGTTCTGTACCTCAAAAGAAAAAAACGGAATCCTTATAGGATCACTTTGTTGTCCGTCTGTCCGTCTTTAATTGTCATTATAAATGCATAACGCAGGCTGCTAACACAGCTGTATCGGCTCATGTTTCATTTATCCCTTACTCACATCATATAATTAATATTGACCATTTAATGTAGATAAAAACTGTCATTTAGTATTTTTAATTTTAATAAGTACTTTTGAAGCTGTAACACAGATTTAAAATTACGTTACTAAAAATGTTTACTGCGCCATATGGCTCGACGCCCGCCACGCGTCGTTTGTTTATAAAAGTGCATCCGCCACGGCCGCCTGGCTCCTTTCCCCCGGATGTAGGAGGGCCTGATCATGTTGCCTAAGGCTCATCAGTGCGATGGCGAAGTTATTCGAGAAGTTATCCCTCCCACTTCTCCAGCGCCACGAAGCAAATAGTTTGGCGAGCGGGCACTCAACTACTCTGCAGGTGGCCAGAGCGGGTCACTACGCTGCAGCAGCGATTAACCGAAAGACGAATGCAACAGTTTCTCGACGTAGCACCTGCTTTCGGCCGTGTGTGTTATGCGGGGCTACTTTATAAAGTGGTCAGGGCCGGCACTATCACGTCGCGCATGTTCTTACCGACTATTTACCTGATAGGACATTTTTCGTGAGAGTGGAGAATGTATCAGCCACTCAATCGCTGCCGGAATTCTCCAGGGCAGCATTTTGTCACTTGCCCTCTACCAATTATATACCTGACTGAGTGTCTCAACCGGCTGAGCTTACCGCTCAGGTGACATTTGATCATCCTTCCAATCCCACCAAAAAACTCTCTCTGTATCTGGTCTAGGGCAGGTGCACAGTCCTAGGGCCAAAGGCCCCCCTAACGATGCACCCATATTAATGGTTGCCGCTCGAGACCACGGCCAGACGGCCTTGATGCCGTTCCCCAGCGCCAGAAAAAAGGAGCTGGACGAGAGAATGCTTCAATGCTTGCTCTATAGTAAAGTAGGTTTAGAAGCAATTGCACGTATTTTGGAGCTCTTTAAATAATTATAATGTATTATTTCAGCGCAACATAGTTGGTTTCATCTTTCGTTTAAATATTTTTACATAAAAGAATAATAGGTAGACTACCTACTACGTTGTTTATGATTTTTACCATTTAAGTATTCTGTTGTGTGTGTCGTTTGTTTAAGGAACGCAATTCAGTATATTAGGTAAAAAAATCAGTAGTTTAAGCGGGCGAAGCCGCGAGGGGGTCGCTAGTTATTAATATTTTTATCTGGCACCAAGGCAAAAAGCAAAAAGCTCGTCGTTGATTTCCGCCATTTAACACGCAATGCCAAGAAAAATTCGGCGGAAATTGAAGAACGGAGTGTCTTAGCACTAGGTTATATCTACCTGCGGTGTATGGAATACATCGTGAAGCTGAATTAATTTATTCATTTTTTGTTTTTACATGCAAGACTTTTCGCCGAATTCTGGAGGCACTGCCTATTGGGTGGCGGAATTCAAAACCGCAATGTGCCTCGTTTCGAAAGTGAGGAAAATAAAAATACTAAGTGTTTAATTTCCTCGAAATGAAATCAAACCCATAACCTGTCGCTTTTACAGCAGTAAACTTCTGCCCCTGAGCTATGACTGGCAATGGCATGGTGGCGATATTTCTAAAATTTTATCTCTGTAAGCCATCGTTGAAAAAATATTTAAGTTTTTGGATCTAAACTGTCAAAATTTCTCACTAACCTACAATGGTTTCTAAGCAGTAAATTATATCACATAACCTAATTTAATATAAATCTAGCCTAATATTCATTATATAGTAAAGCTCGGGCTTTTTAATGATATAATACTTTGATTCATGGCGGGCGAAACTTACAAGATATTAATATTTTAAGGAAAATAATTAAACGGAATAACGACGGACCCGAAGCCCAACATTTCGGTCCCTCGAGGATACCAGAAAGATGATGGAAATCTTTTTAATTTTATAAAAGAAGATTTAATTATATATTGCGAGTAAGAAATATAAATTTTGTACTGGTGTTGTTTCTTTTTTTTTGTTATGTATAAATATTAATATAAAAGTATTAATTTTGAAACGAGAGTTGCTTTAAGAAAGTTCTGGATATTATGTATTGACCATTTTCAACCATCCTTAATAATTATTGTATGTTTTTTTTATTTAGAAAAAAATGTTTACAACAAAAATATATAATGTATACAACTCTTCTGGCACTGAGTGACTGACATACAATGCTGAGCCGTAGGTACTGGACTTCGAATTTTGGATTTTATCATATAAATTCCTTAGAATATAGAAGATCACTAATAAAGGATTTCCTGAAATTCCTACGGCAACAGTAAAAAAATAAAATTTGATTTTTTTGTGAAATTCAAAATTTTATTTTTGTCTTAAATATATTATTGTTTATTTTGAATTATGACACCATGAAAGTACATATAGCTATATATTTTTATGATGTCATATTTCAAATTACTAAAAAATGTTCGAATCTACATATATTTTATTTATTCATATTTAATTCTAGTTTTGAGTGTATGAATTTCTTTGATCTATTCAAAATCCATCATTATGTTAATAAAGACGTTATCAAAATAATTCCTAATTCCTAATAATACAAGTAATGTTAGACAAAATAAAGATTAAAGATATATTCTTATCTTCACGCATCTTTCATATTTGCACATAACAATATGAAGATTATAAAACATAAAATTCCGAAATAATCGATTATTACTAATTATACTATTTTTTATTGAAAAAATACATAAATACTCACCAAAAACCAAAAGAAAAATATTCCACCAAATTACAAAAAAAAAACAACTATATTTTAAATAAAAAATCCAACGTTTACAAACACAGGCACAACACAGCACGGCTTAAACGAAGTTACTATATAAATATATTTCTGGGTAAGCTGTTAAGCACGTCCGTTCGCCACGACCGTCGAGGGAGGACTGAGGTGCCAACCCTTAGATTATAGGCATTACCTATTACGAAATGGTAAAGGACCTTTGTGAAGGATCTCTTCACTAAATAGTGAGTAGAACTATTAATTATATAGAAGACTAAATACAGGTAATATATTAGTTTTTTTTGTGACGTCGTCCGCGTAATTTTTGTCTAAATATAAACATCATTATGTGAGTTATAGGTGAGTTGCCCACTTCATTTACAAAACTAAAAAAAAATCTTTGTCTTAATCTACGCTGTAAACGATATGTGTATATATATGTGAGAAATGACAAATTAGATAAATCACAAATTATATTTCTTTATTTTCTTTTAGCTTCACGCTCTATCATATTACGCAAAATTAACGGAACTTAACGCCACGGTTTGATTTGAATGAAAAAAGACCCCTCCAACAAGTGGAAATCGAATTTACAATCGTCGGGCTTATAATCAGGTGGCCGCCGCATCAATTTTCATTTTTCTATATGAAATTCCTTCCAAAATCGACTAACAAGATACTGCCAACATAGTTAAGCTACATACGTACATATATCCCGAGTACCAAAATCACTGATTAAGCGTAATAGTTATCGGTTATTACGAATGATTTCTTAAGTCTAGTGGAATCATAAATCATGTTATGTGAATATAAGGTTATACCGATATTTTCTTATTTATTTTTGTTTCCATCTATTTTTGCATGGTTTTCGTAAATAATGGGAGCTCTAGCACTTGTGTATGTGTGTTTTTTATCACACATAACTCTTAAATATTTCCATTTGACAATACGGATGAATTTGCAAGTAAAGGCTTGTATAAAATTTAAGTGGAGCACAAAGGTACGACTATAAATGCGACAATTGTAATTTCGAAGGTTCGATTCCCATTCGGAGAAATGAAATATTTAATATAGTTTTTCCTTCACTCTGATGTTATTGAAAAAGCGCAATGTTGAATTATGCCCCTCAACACACAATGCCTCTAGCATTTGACAGAAAGTCGGGAGCGGAAGTGTCTTAATAAGAACGAAATATCTTGACACTAGGTTCCCAGGTTCCCTTTGCCTGCTATATGCTGGATAGATCATGAAGCTAATAAAAAGTTAAATCTCAATTATTAATAAAGAAATTTGTCTAAGTATTTTAAAATAAAAACATTCTGTTCAAAGTAATACGTTTTCTATGTAAATGCACTAGAACTATTTGGTTCATTTAAACTATCAACATATAGATTTGCATCTCAAAACGGTGTAGTTCTCTGTTGACTTCAGTATAGTTCTTGTTCAAAATTATATTTATATATGTATAAGTGTTTAATTATATTTTTGTAAGTACATTGTAGCGCAGTGAAACAGCGTCTGGCTCTAAATGCGATGGTTTTGAGTTCGATGCCTTAACCTGACGGCTGCAAGCCTAGGTTTGAGTCCCGCTGGAACGTCCTGGCCGTCGATAACATCCTCTCAAGCAACCTGCTCTTGCAATTTCTCAAGAACAGAGTACGTCATGTCTCGATTTCATCTGGAAACAGATAGCAAAGAGAGCTCTAGTTATAGATATAGCATCCAGGATAACGCGTAAAACTGAAAAATAACACATATTTTTTGTTGTTGTAAGAAATATAGCCCATTTGTGGAATGTTAGAAAACGTATAAAAATTTTAACATAGCGGGACTCGATCCCGCGCCTCCTGGAAACTGACCAGAAAAAAGACCAGTCTAAATAAGTATTTTTTTCCTGAGTGTGAAATAACACTATAAAAATGTTTAAAAATATAAAAAAAAATCGTTTCGAATACCACAATATGAATATCAAATTTAAGAGATCAATACGAGGATTTCAAAAAGGTATATCATGATTATCATTACCATAATAAATCCTAACAAAACAGTGGGAAATAAAAAAATATTTGTAAAAACAAAAACCCCGACTGCATAAAACTAAAAAGAAAATAAACAAGCCCAATAGTTTATTAGGATTAACAGTCGGGACCTATAAATAATTCTTCAATCAATAAAATCTTTACCAGGAACCTCGCATAATTTAAAGAGATTTTTGTTTTTACAAATATTTTTTTATTACAATATGATCCCACTTCTCTATGTTTTATACCACATAATGTATATGCTTGATAAATTTATTAGACCTTCAACCTACACCTACTTCAACCTACTTTAGAGGCCAGTCGTGGCGCAGGGGCACAAAGCATCACTGTAAAACCGACTGGTTGTGGGTTCGATCCCCACTAGAGGAGACGAAATATTTACTTAAATTTATATTTCCATTTCTTCGCTCTGGTGTCGGCAAAGCGCGGCGTTGAGTTCTGCCACTCAACACGCAATGCCTCCAGATTTCGGCAGAAACGTTATACGTATAACGTTTAACAATAATATCCCCATACAAGCCATAAGTAAAGATCCTAATCTTATATCGGTTAAAGTGACAAGGTGTTAATACCAATTAAGTTATTAGGGTAAATATCGTTTACCTGTGTTCACAATACCTTTGTTTTACAATGTTACTACTTGCCTGCTTCTTGATCGGTCCATGTAATTTGGAACAGTGGGTTTTAAGTGGAGCAATTGCCATTTGACCCCCAAGCCCATATTTAGAGTGTGAAAAAAACCAAGGAAGGCTAGGACAGATAAGGGGGAGCGGGGGTAGGGAGGAAGTTCGAAAAGACACCACTTTCATTAACTGAATATGGGTATGATAGTGTTGGCTCTAGGATCCAGGGTCGCGTACCCAAAAACTATTATAGATCAATATTTAGGAATGATTTACACATTTATTTTTGCTGTTTGTAAAATATAAATAGCATTGTAATTAAACAAACGTTTAATTCAAGTAATTTAAAAAAGACATTAGAACTTAGTAAGAATTAAAAGCATAAACCGTAAAAAAATTGGCTACATTATTTTTAATACGACAAAAAAAAAACGAAGTCACCATTTTGCAATTCAGTATTTTGTAATTTTGTTTCCACATACTGCTATTACAGCTCGTTTTTACATGTGCCATAATTAAAAAAGCTTACCCAAGCGATTCAGAGCTGATGGAATTTTTAAGCAATTTGATGTGGGACTTTTTGATTTTTTTTTATCCGTTCCACGTTTATAGGGACATAAGAAATATAATAAAAATACCTAATGAATAGTATAATATTGAGCGGTGGAACTCAACACTGCGCTTGCCTAACCAAATGGGATCGAACCCACTACGATTGCGGTCTGCAGTCAGATGTATCAATGTGATGGCTTCACTTTTGATAATTTTCGGTTTTTTAAACACCTATCATAGATTTTTTGTTGGCCTATAGATTTTTGTGTCAAGAACTTAAGACATACGACACTCCGTTCTCATTTCACTTATAGTTAATAGAATTATAATAGTGATCATCCTCTGGACGGTTTCTGTATAAGTACTAAAGTCCCAAGTACTAAAGTCCCAGGTTTCATTATAGATTGGTAGAATCTAAAAATACTCTAAATAACATGAATGTTATACTTCAATTAGAAAGCGTCTATTAATATAACATTATGAAAAAAGAGAGATGAGTCCATATTTCTTTTTACATTCATTTATTAAATGTCGAGTTATATGTAAAGATATTTTTAGAGGATATCGCATCATAGTGAGTCATCGTTCAACTATTTACCATGGTACCGCGTTTGATTTATGTCTTAAGAATTAACCAGGAAGGAAATAAAAGACGGAGTGTCTTAAAACCAATTTCTCGGTGCCAAAACCAGAAGAATTGCAGAAAAAAAATAAAACTTAAACAAAATACGTAAGTTGACAATATAGTACAATTATAACAAAACTATACAATAGAACAAAGTATCGTTCTACTAATGTGGCTCAATAAAAATTGGTTTGAAGCCAACCCAATAAAGTCGCTGGATCTTTTGGTCCTTCGATGATGGCATTATATTTTTGCTAACGTTAGTGAGTCTTTGTAGCTCTTTTCTTTGAAGATATTTTTTGATTCACGTTTTATGTTTGAATTGTTTCGAAGTATTTAACTTAATAGTTCATTTATATGAGGTTGTAAAACATGAAGATAAGAAATTTTATAAAACATTTTGTTAACGGAATCTTAGTGTATTGTTTAGAGGAAATAAGAATTATTTTTTCCCCCGAGTAGAAATCGAACTCACAACGATCGCGTTTACAATCAGATACCGCGTCGCTGTACTATGCTACGACAGCCCTTATTATAATTAATGAATTATTTTTTTCTTTAAGAATCTCTCTCGATTAAGACGTAAGTCATAGAGTCATAGAGACATAAGTCATCTATATATATAAAAGGACTTGTGCTGACTGACTGAGGTAAGACGCACGCAGAGCCGTAACCGCTGATGGTAGAAACGTGAAATTTGGGCAAATGTTTATTTTCATATTCTGGACATCCACTAAGAAGGGATTTTAAAAAATTTTAACCCTAAAGGGATGAAATAGGGGTTGAAAGTTTGTATGGAAAAAAAAATTAATCTGCACCGATTATTATGAAATTTGAAATTCAGACTCTTAAAAATATTTCATTGAACACGTGTTTCATGGTTTTTAAGAATTCACCCCCTAAGGGTTCAAATAAGGGGTTGAAAGTTTATATGGTAACTTTTTCAAATTCCCACCGATTTTTATAAAAAATTAAATTGAGACTGTTAAAAATATTTTATTGAACACATGTTTCGTGGTTTTTTTTTTGGATTCCCTCCTAATAAGCAGGCGAAGCCGCGCGCGCCCTCTAGTACAGACATAAAGTCTTTAAGTAGGCAGAAAGTGAAAAATTTCTGCCTGTGATGATTTTCGAAACTCAACGTCGCGTTGCCTTAAATAAATAAAGGAATTAAAAAGAAACATTTATCAACATCCCGAAACCCATAATCACCATTTTCAGCCAGATACAAAACAACTAAGCCAGATGGTATCTAATATTTATTCATATAGCGAAAAATATCTTACAGCATCTAATCAATTTTATCACCGCTGCTAAGCGCCTCTTGAAACGGATAGCTTAATTCTCGACCCAACTTAATTTTGGTGAGAGGACAATCAA
>DWMY01002032.1:0-12746 GCA_018249775.1 Heliconius hecalesia formosus
GTGGATATAATGTTTCTGTTTAGTTCCGCCTAGAATTCTTTGTTGAATAAATATCAAAGCTATCGTCGTCTATTATTTATTTCTTATTTTAAACTGGCCTTTTGAAATACAAAAAAAGCATTAAAGATACTATAAAAACCACCCAAGAGCTAGTCAGATTCGCGCACGAAGGGTATCGTAAGTTTTTTGATATGAGAGTCTCTTTAAATATTTATTTTATTTTGTTTCTTAGTATTTGTTGTTATAGCGGCAAAAAATACAGCATCTGTGAAAATTTCAACTATTTAAATATCACAGTTCATGAGATACAGGCTGGTAACTAACAGACAGACGGACAGACGGGCTCTTAGTAATAGGGTCTCATTTTATCCTATGGTCATGATACCTTAAAAAAAAACCAATTCCTGCTACTACATTAATACAATTTTTTTATCTTAACGGTTTTTTCGGCATAGCTGGGTAGTCAAAAAGAACACAGCGTCATACCATTCCGCTTCCTTCTCTACTCTCCGCCGAAATCGGGACCGTTGTAATAACACTAGAAATAGAAAGTCTACTAGGATGGCTATTTGTTCCACTTTCACGCAAAAACTACTGAACGGATTTAGATAAAACTTTACAGCAATATAGGCTATATGTACATCATCGGCTACAATTATTTATGTAATGATTATCTATAATTTAACTTTATTATAAAAATAAGTTAAATTTTTATATATAACTTTACTCTACTATTAAATATAATTATTTTTTATTGTACATTCAGTGAGATACAAAGTTAATATAGTATTTAAAACAAATGTTTATTTAGTTATATATTTTATTTTCAATTCGGATCAATCCCCTTGGTAGTAGAGCTTTTCATTACATTAATCGTAAACCAATATTTTCAGTAAATATAATCACAGTAGGTAAATTTTTGTGTAAATACTACAGCAGCGGTTTACTGTTATAGGTAAGCCCTAGTGGGAAATCTAAAATATCACTATTAATCAAATAAAAAGTCGATAGAGTTACCAAATTTAATATTTAAAAATATTATAAATCAACAGTTGTTTTCATTATTTTGTATATTTTTTTTTAGCTTCACTTTGTATGTCGCACATAACAGGGTAATCAGAGAGAACGCAGTAATAAGTCACTCCGTTTCCCACTTTTTGCCCAATTTGCAAGACCTTACGTATTTTGTGGAACTCATCGTAATGCTTTGTCTTCTTGCCACAACGAAAAAGTAATAATAAATAATTAATTTCCTCGAATGAGAACCGAAACTGTTAGGCGGCGCGGCGTCTAAAACGACAGTAACAAATACATCATAAAAATCATGCATTAAAATAGTTACACTAGTTATTAAATTATAACTAATATTAAAATATTGCACTTGAAGTGCAATTTGAGTCAGTCGTGTCGCAGGGCAGAAACGTTCGTCTGTAAACGCGACATTGCGGGTTCGGTTTCCATTTGAGGAAATGAAATATTTAATATTTTTATTTCCTTGCTTTGGTGACGAGGCAAAATACGGCGTTGAGTTCTGCCACTTAACACGCAATGCATACAAAATTCGCGGAATGGAAGTGTCTTAACACCAGGCCCCCAGGTTAGGCGTTAGGTGCAGCGTTAAGCTGAAAAAAAATTGATCACCATCCATCACTCTTAGTAAATCCCAAAATTAAAATTAATTTATGTAGTTAAAATATTAAAATTTAGTATGTAAGTAACATACAGCATTTATTTTCTTGTAAGTTTATTTAACAAAGAGAACATTTTTTAATCATTTGTACAGCAACCTTTCGTCCTTTGATATTTTTAAACATGGCCATAACGCAACTTAAAGGTTGCCTGTGGTGATAAGGTTGCCTTCAAACCAACCAACCTTTTCTCTTCTCTTTTTTTCTTTTATATATTGTTGTTGCACTGAAATATTAACAATAATAATAAAAAAGACTATACTATAATGTCTAATGTAGAAACATATTTTATAACAAAAAAATTTTTCAGTCTCTAGGCGCTTCCCAAGCTCCAATAGTACCGTCACGGCTACTAGCTGATCCTATAGAACTTGAGCGAGGCTTGGCTGAAGCTGGCCATGAAGGATTTGGAGCTTTGTGCGAAGACACCACACCGCCATCACCACCACCTACTATTATAGAGGAACGGTTGCATCATCGGGTAAGTTATACTAGTATATGTTAGTAAAAGAGAAGTCAATAATATTTTTGAGACATTGCGTGGTGTAGTGTGTACCTACAACCATCGCGTTGGTTTTACGCTGTCCAATGGACACGACGGTCACGTATGAATATATATTTATATAGAAATATATATTTAACAGTTGTATATTGCTAATTTTTGGCTGTTAGCCAAATAGTTTTCTGTGCTTTTGTGGACTTGGAAAAGGCGTTTGACAGAGTTGTAAGAGAAAATTATGACAGATACTATCCCGGTATAACATGAGCGGACCCTTGCTGCAGGCTATAAAGTCTCTTTACAGAGATCACTCAGCCTGTGCGAGTAGGAGCTGGCGGGTGTTAAATAAGGTTGTGCCATGTCAGCTTGGTTGTTCAAATTGTATTTGGATAGCTGTCTCCAAGGAGTGAAACAAAGTGATATGGGAGTGAAAGTAGGTGACCTAAATGTGAATTGCCTGCTTTATGCAGATGATGCAGATCATCAGAATGCGAGTTACAGGCATTGGTCACCACTCTGAAAAAAGGGTGTGAAAATAATAGTCTTAAGTTTGAATACGATTGGGACAAATATACTGGGTTTTCAAAGAAATGAAAAGACGGACGGAATGCAAGATCAGTCTAATTGGTAAGATATTAGAATAAGTGTATGAAGTGGTATACTTGGGAAGTACGTTCTGTAGAGATGAAAGATACGAGATGAATGTGGAAAAGTGTATTGCTGCCGGTAACAGGGTTAACGGAGCCTTAGCTGCATTGATGAGACGGCGAAACGCCAGCACAGCTGCGCGTTTGGTCGTACACAATGCAATGTTGGTACCGACTACCGACGTTGTTATACGGCAGCGAAACGTGGGTATTATAGAAGAAGAATGAAAGAAAGATGAATGCTATGGAGATGCAATCTCTTCGTAGAATATGCGGAGTCAGCTTAGCTGATCGAATCCGCAATGAAGAGATACACAGAATGGCAGGTACTAGCGAGGATGTCACGGTGACAATGAAGAAGAAGAAGAAGAACTGGTTTGGGCACGTCGAATGAATGAGTGATCAAAGAATGGCAAACAAGATTTATGTTGAAAAAGTGAGTGGTAAGACCTCGGTTGACTTTCGAAATCACAGAATCAAAGATACTGAGGGAGGCCACGTAGAAAGTATGAGGACCCCCCGGAGGGACCCCATGTATGAAGAGGTTGATGACTGTGGACGATGCGAATAAATGTATGTAGAGACCGTGGCGTTTGGAGCTCCGTTCTCTTTGACTTTTGACTACCTCGCTAGGGATAGGTTAAGTATATCTTATATTCTGGTAGTTAGATCAGAACTTTAACTAAGTTTCTTATGAAGTATATTATGCAATATGTATTATATTCGTTATACACAGAATATACAATTATTTTATGCAAATTGTATGAAGATCTCATTATAATATATTATAAAGTTACTTCAAGAACTATCATACTTCTTACTATAAATGCAAGCAAGTCTCAGTAAAGTCCCATTTATAATTCTATAGAATTTAAGTGGTAAAGCTAGTTATATGCTAGTGTAATTCATAGAAATGTGAAAAAACTTAAATATTTCAAGAGTTTCGTTTATACTTATGGGAATCTGTTCCCACTCAGAAGAATGAATTGGAAAGAATGAAGTGTTTTAATGACCCCGCTATGATACACAAAGCGCAGAGTGTCTACAAGTCTAGGTTATTTCCACGTCTATGTACGCAACAAAGCGGAAGCTAAAAAAACACATTTTTAAATAGAACATATCTATTCGTTCTAGGTATTTCCGGTTTAGAGAAAGAAATAATACGATTCATGTCTAGATTTTCACTTCGAGAAGTCACAAAAACGGCGTGACCGTTGTATCTGGATGTCATCTGCAGTCAGAGACATGATGGTATTTATATCACATTAATTTCGCTGCTCTGATAATGCGACACGCAGCCTTAAAAATCGGCTAAAAGTGGATAGGCAGAATGTCTTCACACACGAGTCTTTTCAGTTCACGGCGAAATTCGTGAACTACATGAAAGTAAAGAAAAAAATACTATTATATTTTTACTTTATATTTTAAAAATGTAATACATTTTGTTCATAGCCAGTAGCGTCTATAGTAGCTGTGGTACCTCGTGGCGCTTTAGCACCGTCCCCTCGACCCCCGCCGCTTATCATCACACCGGACCCACAGCCACCACCTATGAGGTAATATATAGATGTTTGTTTTATACTTATATATTATTTATGTGAATGAAGAAAACATTATTGATTATACGTATTATTATTGTTGTTTGGCTCATTAATTAACATTGATAAAAATTGTTAAAGATTTGGTTTAATATAATATTGAGATTTTTTTTCTTTGGCTTATCATTACTCAGTTGTAGGAAATAAAGATATATAAAATGTTAAGAGACATAAATCTCCCAAACGGATATTTTGAATTAAGAAAAATATTGTGCCCTACAAATATATATATTTATTTACAAGGCATATTACATCATATTGATAGGCGAACCAAGCCATACATAATATATACGAAACGGAAAAAGTAGTTTTGAGTAGTGAACTACGTCTGACGACATCACCAAAAAATCTTATTCTATCAAATTTACATGCATATTCTTGTGAAGTCAGTTAAATACAAAAAAATATTTTCTGATCCGTTACATTTGGCCTCATATTTTGTATACAACGGTGCGTTGCGAAGGTCAACCCCCGAGAGTCCTAAAATAGCTGAACGTTTAATTTCACGTACACTGTTGTTTGTTTCTTGAACTCCTAAACATGCTATGCTATTTTATTGTTTATTATAATACCTATTTTGATTTTTTTTTGAGTTTCACGCTGTATATCATATGTAGCAGAGTAGGCAGAGGGAGCCTATTGTTAAGACACTCCACTCCCCACTTTTCGCTGAATTCTAGAGGCATTGCGTGTTGACAGTCTTGAATCGCATTCTTGTGCAACTGTGCCACGTTTCGCCTCTTAATTTTTTTTATACTGATCGTTTTTTTTTATTTTTTTGGGATATAAAATTTACCGACCTACACTCACATATGTTTAACAAAAAGGATGAGATATCCTACCTATTAAGTTTTCATATACGTTCGATACACAAACCGAATAGCTTAACATATAATCTTAAAATCTTGCAGAGTCTACTCTGACATCAATCTTGAGATGTCGTTTTAAGAATCTATGAATGAAAACGGCATCTCAAAATCGATTGATCTCGGAGCTTAGTGCGGTTTATAAATACATTTTGGGTGACTCTATGCTACTGTTGGCCACGAAAAAATAACTCAAAGTGAAAGTCGGACGCTAATAGCTAATTTATAATAAAACTAGCGGGCCAAAATCTATTCTAATATTATAGCTAAATATACAAAATCTTTACATAAGATGTAGCGTATGTATCATTTTGATGTATATAGGCTATATTACTGTAAAGTCTTATCCAAATTCATTCAGTATCTACTTTTAACGTCAAAGTGGAACAATCATCCATCCTCATAAACTTTCACATTTATAATATAGGATAGGCTTAAAAACAAGTTTAATGGCTATATACCAACTACAAAATTGTGTAATTATTTTCAATAACATTAGTCAAAAAATAAGCCTTACTCTTGAATTACATTTTCAAAGTGTTATTTATACACTGAGAAGAGGAAAATCTTTAGGAATGTATACAAATACAAAATTTGATCGTACTGGGACTCTTTTACTCGACTCTTGTTTACCGTCCAAACGCTCTTCGCCAATTAAGCTATACGATATTGACTTGCCAAATCGACATTCTTATACGTTTGTTACAACTTATTTTTTACTGTTAGCATTCTAAAAATTCTTTACTTACTTTTCTTTTTAACCGACGATAAACCGGAAAAGATTTTCTTTTCAGCACATATTGTATGTATGTATTTTTTTTTAAACTAGCATAACTTTTTGCTGAGTAGGTCCTTCAATTTTGATAATTCCTTTTACATTGAATAAGGAAAACCCAGAGGTGCTATATAAAATATATTGACCATGGAAATTAGTTTAACATTTTTGGAAAAAAAAATAATAATCAAAAAATAGAAAAAATATTTGTGTAAATTACATTTGTTTAGTTTTAGACTTTTTATCTCTTCTTCAGGATATATAATGTTTCCTTTTTTATTTAGTCGCTAGCTGATTCATTTATATTTTCTATTATTATAAGTTATTACTTATAACATTACAAAATTTATTAAAATAAATAATTTAAACATAATTTATATTATTCTAACCAGATTACCATTGGACATGGCGGTACGAGGTACCGGTGAACCGGAGACATTGAGTTACGAGGTTGAACTAAGCAAGGATTCAGCACTGGGACTCGGCATCACTGTTGCAGGATATGTTTGTGAACAAGGTAAGAGGAATTTACTGGCGTATAGGTTTTCTTATGACTTCACGATGTATCTCGCATGTAGGAGAGTAGGGTAAGGGAAGTTAATGTTAAGACACTTTATTTCCACGCCAATTTTCGAGACATTGCGTGTTGAACTCAACGCTGCATTTTGTTTATTTGAAGATATACTTCTAGGTACAATATAAAACTTATTATTAAAGCCCAGTCGTGGCGCAGAGGCACAGTGTGACTGTAAAATCGAGTGGTTGTGGGTTCGATGCCCACTCGAGGAAATGAAATATTTATTTACATTAATATTTTAATTTCTTCGCTCTGGTGTCGAGGCAAAGCGCGGCGTTGAGTTCCGCCACTCAACTTGGCGGAAAGTGGGGAACGGAGTGTTTTAACCCTAGGTTCCCTCTGCCTACCCTGCTGTGTGCGGGATACAGCGTGAAGCTGATTTTGTAAAACTTATTAAAAACTTTATTATAGTAAGTAAACTCTTGTGTTAATTGATATTATCTTTTCGTAATTTGTTTTAGTAACTTGTATTAATTATACAAACGCTTTCGCTCTCTTTTGAAATTTTTATGTAGAATTATATATATAAAAACTTAGCTGACATTCTTACTTTTTGGTATAATTATTCAAGTAATTCTTTACTGTAATTATTATAATGGGATGTGCATTTTATAATTGCAAAATGCATTGAATAATTGTATTTTGCTAATATGAGACGGCTGGTACTTATGTATATAATAAAAATATATTTCTATGAGCAAATTTCCAATTTTTAACCGATTTAAAAAATAAAGACGTAAGTTTGTAAGTGATATAATCATCTATTTAGGTTTTGTTACAAAATTAAGCACGTGTGCTTATTTTTGTAGTTTAAGTAAAATTTTTTTTAGAAACGTATAAAAATTAGAATATAACGAGGTTTGAGCCCGCGCCTCTTGGAGACCGTCTAAGTATTTCTTCTTCTTTAAGTTCGGAATAACGCTTTAAAAATTTTAAAGTCTAAGTGTGTTTGTACGTCGGTATGTATGAGTATGTATACAATTTCTCAAAATTGTTTCTTAGAATCGGTATAGATTTTATAAAAGAAGAAACTGTAATATTTAAATAATTTAAGATAGAATAGTAATTAGTTAAGTGAACATGATATTGAAGAAAACATATTAAAAGGTAAATATATAAGACTGCTTTATTCATAATTGATTGAATAAACAGAATATTCCAGCTAACGGTAGGGAGAAAGGAAAAGGTAGGTAAATTTATCATGAACGTTTGGTACAAAATATAAATTTGGAAAACATATATACATAGAACTCGAGGCAATCGTGGCGCAGCAGCTCAGCGTCTGATTGTAAAGGTTGTAAGTTCGATTCCCACTCAGGTGAAGGAATTATTTTCATTTCATCGCTCAGTAAACGCGACAAATCGTGGCGTTGAGTTTCGCTACTCGCAAAAGCTCGCAAGGAAAAGAGTGTTTTATAATTATTAAGTTAAATAACAGAATTTGCCAATATTACTATAATATAGTTATTTACGCTTACGATATATATTTACATATTTTTCCCAAGTGTTATAAATATTGGAAACTTATAAAGTAAAATATGTTTCTTATAAATTAGACCAACACCTAATCTTTTTAAGTAATGGACATTACGGCTACCTTGCGCTGTATCTTTTCTTTATAACTTCATTTATTACCAGCGACTCCCGTACTAATAATAGAAATAAAGTATTTATAGAAAGCCACCTTGGCGTAGTTAGAATGGCACGACCATTCTAGTACCATTCGAGTACCATCAAGAAAAATGTTTATGTTAAAAATATTTAGTTACTTTTTCCAGTAGGTGCAGGGTACCAAAAGCAAAGTTTAAGACACTCCATTTTATATTTTCCACACAATGTACGAGACATTGTGTGTTGAGTGGTGAAATTTAACGTCGCGCATTGTCTACCTGAGGGGTAAATGAAAATAAATAAAACATAATAATATTTTCTGCTTGGTACAATCCAAATCTTTAGTTTTCGCTATTCTTATACTCCAAGATCAACAGTATAATAATAGCAAAAACTACAGATGTTTTTAATGATTTACATGTGCATATTTAAAAGACAAGGTGGTATAGTTGCGCGATTTGATTCTAATTTAAATATTTTTTTTATAAAAATAATTTTCAGTGTTCATAAACGAAGTCTAGCCTTAAATGATTTGTAAAACGAGCCACCACCGCTTTACTAGATAAATGAAAAATGCATAATAACGCTATGTGAACCTGCGGTAGGTAAAATCTCAAAAGCTATCTCAAGTACACTCTAGTATACTTAGGGGCTTCAGTGTAGAGGTGTAATAATCCGTGGCTGATATGTTCTTGAGACTCACTACGCAAACACTTTACGATTTTAAAAGACGAATATATATATTGAAATACACAAATATATACGCATAGTTTTAAATATTACATATTTAAACTAAATCATAATCAAGTCCTTACGTTTTTCAATTTTCCTTTTTCTACATTTATCTTTATTATGTTATGGATATAAATATAAGAAATTTAAATTACATCACTTAATTGATTGGAATATGTTTGACTTGGCAACTGTTACGTTTAGTTAAGCACATTTTTACTGCACATCTTGGCCAAAAAATAAGGAAATATAAATACTCCTAACATAAAAACATTTTTTTTTTGTACACATTTGTATTAAAAAATAGGTCACTTCACAACTCTGATCATGGCGGCTACTAGACCAATATCTCGAGGCGTTCTTTGATAAACTCAGCAATAGTTATCTCGAGTTACGAGGAAATAAGGAAACTTTTTAATCTATTTTAAACTTATTATGAGTTATGACTTCTCTCTTAGTATTGAACATAAATCTTGAGTATAGATTAAAAAAGTTTGGATTGTCGGGTTTATTTTCACGCTAGAATTCAAGTGTAGAGTTTTTTTTAAATATATTTTTAGTTGGATATTTTATATGTGTACGAGTATGTTTAAATATACTTAAGAACCTATAGTTATGTCTTATAATTTTAAGCTAAATTATTTTAGAGTGTCATGCCACTCTGTCTTTCAATTTCGTTTTTTTGGAACACTGTGCAAATAAAAATTAAACGTCTACGTTTATTTTTAAGCTTATTCATAAATATTCTGAATAGAGCCTGAAGTTTGAAACAAACTTCATTTGGTCTGGTGTTGATGAATAGCTTTTGAAGTGGATCATTCCTTAATCGCTTTCTATTAAAAAACTTGAGCTTCTGAAATTTAACGTGTTTTGTATTACAGTATGTTTTATATTATGATACAAACAAGCAGATGACCATCACGACCTTCACCTTTATCCTTATCCTTACCACCTGATTTCTTTTTACCATCCATTCTAAAAGAAAATTTAACTTATCTTTTATTATTTTAAATTTAAATTCAAGTTTTATTATTTTAATGATCCATGTAAAGAGATCTCGACTTTTGATTGCACGTCTGGGATTTATAATCATATGTGTGAATGTGAGATCACCTGTGTCGATGCCAGACCACATGTGTAGATGTGAAATCACATATATGGATACTAGATCACATGAGTGGATGTAAGATGACATGTGTGGATGTTAGATTACATATGTGGATGGGAGATAATATGTGTGGATACTACATGACATGAGTGGATGTAAGATGACATGTGTGGATGTGAGATTTCATATGTGTGTTCACATATGAAGATGAAAGATGACATGTGTGTGTATAAGATCACATGTACGTTAACCACATTTGATTTCAAACAGCTTATGTTACAAAGATTTACATAGATCATATCATTACGGGGAAACGTGACATGAGCAATAAATATATAATAGCACAAGCCAGTTTTTCTGGAAAATATATCTATTGTTTTGATTTAAAATTAAAATCAGCTTCACGCTGTATCCCGCACACTACAGGGTAGGCAGAGGAAACCTAGTGTTAACACACTCCGTACCCTACTTTCTGCCGAATTCTGGAGGCATTGCGTGTTGAGTGGCAAAACTCAACGCCGCGCTTAATCTCGACACCAGAGCGAAGAAATGGAAATATAAATTTAAGTAAATATTTCATCTCCTCGATTGGGGATCGAACCCACAACCAGTCGGTTTTGCACTGACACCTCGTGCCGGTGCGGCACGACTGGCCTTAAAAGTTTAAATAAATTTAAATTTCATTTCAATAGCATTGTTTTTACCTCTTAACATTTTACAACATTATAATTTGGAAATATATGGAAGAAGAAAGAATTTAATTGAGATTTTTTTTTATTTGTACAGAGGAATTAAGCGGAATTTTCGTGAAGAGTATCAGCGGCGGGAGTTCCGCGGACCTGTGTGGGAAGATTCAAGTGAACGATCGAATTGTGGAGGTAGGTACCTTCTTTTTAGCTTTACGTTGTGGAATACAGCGCAGCACAAAGCAGCAAGAGAACTTGTCAACGTAGTGGTAAGACACTCCGTTTCCATTGAGACAGTACCGTTCCACACTTTCAGCCGAATTCTGCAGACATTGCGTGTTGAGTGGCGGAACCACCAGGTTACCAGCGCAAGGAAATTAAAATTTTAAATGTTCCATTTCCTCGAGTGGAAATCAAACCCTCAAGCAGTCGCGTTTAATGACGCACTCACACCCCTGCGCCACGACGGGCCGCATTATCACGTTATGTGTTTACGAGGTAAAATCAAATCTTATATAAGAACAAATTTATACCCAATAACACATAATATCCGGTATATCGTCGGTTTCGGAAACGGCTAACGAATTAATTTGCAGCCGCACGCGAACGGAACTCCGCCAATCTGTTTATACTTTATACTCGTGTTGAGCTGTTTTCAGATTTATTTAGTTATTTTTAATTAAAAAAACTTATCTATTGTTCACTATATATTAATGATTAAAAATTATTGAAAATATTTTCGTTTCGCTAGTGAAAACGTGACATTAGTCTTCTTATATTGGGTCGAAAAAAAAATTATATCTATACTTATAATAAAATTGTAATAAATCGGTGTCTGTCCTTATAAGGTATATAAATAAAATGTTATTCACCTTTATTAATGTAATAGAACTCAAAACACTAATCTCAGAAGCGGCTTAACCGATGTAAATACGGTTTTCACTATTGGATTCTTTCAAGCTTCAATTTAAAATGTGTTTTATTATTTTTCTTTAAATTCAACAAATTTTGCGAGCAAAATCGTCACCGTCGTGGCGCAGTGGCACAAACGTGTGAATTTAAACGCGATTCAGTTCCCATTCGGGAAAATGATTTATAATTTGTTTTTGTAAAATTGCTACTTCCTAAAAGAGTTATTTTATACAATTGATTTATTGAATTGGATAAATTATTAGTTTTTAATGTTTTGTTGTTTTATGTTGTTTCTGAGTGATTAATTGTATGATGATAGAAAAAACTCGAGATTGTATGATTGATGTAAAATAGACCGAGATTTCAAGAGGATTCTCTAATGTAATGTAATCCTCTCAAGCAGCCATGTAGTGCTTGCAATTTCTCAATGATAGGTAGAGATTTGTGGAACAATATATAATAGCTAGCATCTCTGTAGGGACATTTTTACAAATTTCCGCTACCCAAAGATTCCAAGAGGCACGGGTTCAAACCATTTTATTTAATTTATTTACTTAAAAAATATAAAATTATTTAATATGTCATGTTGTTAAATATATTGTATTAGAATGAGAGTGCAGACTGAGTACAACTCAAACATTTGCTAATTGTAGGAAATGATCTTAGAAACTTATAAATTAAATATAAAAATATTTTTATGTTAAATAGTTTTATTACAATAAAAATAATGTAGGTAATATACTGTAACTGGTATCCCAAACTCCTTTGAAAATATTATTTAATAAATAATGCCTTGGCTCGTGATGTGTCTAGTGGTTAGAACCGTTTAAAGTTGTGATCGTGAAGAACCCAAAATCTTTTAGAGATTCAGAGGTAACAGTATTAAGAATTTAATAAGATATTTGCCATCAGAAGTTGTACTTGTGTCAGTTATGTAGATAACTGGAAACTCGACAATATGACATTGTCATAACTCGAAGCTCGTCCGAAGATAAGCCAAGAGCGCGTCCTATCTTCCTCTCTATTATAACTGTGAACTAGTTATAA
>DWMY01002033.1:0-12745 GCA_018249775.1 Heliconius hecalesia formosus
ACAAGAATTCTGCTGAGTGGTTTTTTAGGTTCTATAATCGACATATAAACCGACCTGATTTTTATTTTTTTTATATCTTTCATGTACAGAATTGACTTTTCTATCCTTTTATTATATATAGAGATAAGAATATAACGACTGAACAAACGAAAGTTTCGAAATCATATACTGGGAAGTATGATTTGGTAATATTTTCTATATTTTTTTGTATGATTAAAAGTTTTCTACAATATTGGTTTTAATATTAGTATAAATCACAATATTTTTTTGGCTACACGCTATATCAAGCTCCACGCTGTGTCAAGGTTATACAAAAATAAGAAAATCTGCATTTTCTATAGATACTAGTTCCCTTTAAGAATTTCCGCCGAATTCTGGAAGCATTGAAAGCAGCGAGAAAATGAAAATATTTAATATTCAATATTAAAATATTATATTAAAATAAAAATATTTTATTACAATATGTTTACAATAGTTGTGCATAAATTATTACTAAATTAATATTTGTTTAGTTGTTCGATCTATCTATTGTTTTAAAATGTAAATAAATAATGGACTATTCTGTTATTTTTTTTCGTATTTCGTTATCGATTCAATGAAAGAATAAAAGATATATTCTAGCCTAGGTAACAAAGACCGGAGGGAGATATGAATTGAAGGTGCGGCGTTGCGTTTCACCATTTAAAACGCAATGCAACTACTTTAAAATTTTTTCTTTGTATAAATTAATTTCTTTGTATAAATTAAATAAGAACACCTTAAAAACAATTGTTACTAATTGGTTACTAAAACAATCTTATATTAGTGTAGAAAATCTTCTGGAAATCCCAAGGTAACATAGAGAACAGTAACAGTGACATACATACCCAAACACACGCGCGCGCGCACTCACACTCACACACGCACTCTTACATGTGAATTATTTCATTTCATTTTATTTTATATTGTGATAACAATATGTAGCCTTGTCTATTTAAATTGATGCTGAGGTGGAGACCTGATGACCTGTAACACGGGTTTCGTACCTATCACAGGCACCAGCAACCCACAACATGTTTATGTTTAACGGCTTCATTTATTGTACTTTCATTCTTAATGTTGTGGTTGAAATAAAGTTATTATTATTATTTATTTTTTTTAGTTTCACACTTTCCACCCATTCCGTGGAAAGTGGGAAACTGAAGTAGTTTCAAACTTAGTTCCCAGGTTCCCTCTTCTTACCCTGCAAATATGTCTTGCAAATTTACGCTTCCTTGCACTCCATGGTGCGCCTTAAAATGTTTTTACCTATGCAGATTAAATCACAATTGGTATATATTGTATACCTCGCCGCTTCCTCTTATCGATTACGGTGATGTTTGCTGCTTGGATATGAACAAAGATCTTGTGCTTCTGATGAGCTTGTTTAAACAAGCTTGAGCGGATACTCAACACTTGTATACACTTTTATTATAACCTGCGCAAGTATGACCGTATTCCAACTTGTAGGAGGCAGCTTGGCTGTAGTTGATTAGAGGAAGTCTAGAATCGTTTGCTTACTTCTTCTATCTATCTTTTCCGATCCCCAGGCTCCCACTTTCCTTTCTTCTGACTTTTCCTTCTTTTGTTATTACAATTTCCAATCTAATCATGCTGTCCACACTGGGTCACGTCAGGGTTCATGTCTGACTCTTTTGCAGTCGCCGGAGTCAGGCTATGGAAAAATTACTCGAGCCCATTAGAACAGCTTCTTCTCGTATTCAAGGTAAAAAGTTTTTTTTTTAAATAACATGAATTGTATATAATATTAATATACTTAATTTGTTATTACTTCCAGTTTATAATAGGATTGGTACGAAAATATATTTAAGCCGTAATAATCAAAATAAGCCTAAAATAATAATAAATAGAGAAAATTCTTATTGGTATGCAGGGGCGTGACAAAGTGTGACTGTAAAATCGAGTGATTGTGAGTTTGATCCCCACTTTATATATAAAATATTTATTTATATTTATATTTTCATTTCGGCGGTGTCGAGTTTCGCCACTCAAAACGCAATGCCTCCAGAACTTGGCGGAAAGTGGGGAACGGAGTTTCTTAACACTAGGTTCCCTCTGCCTAAACTGGTGTGTGCGAGATACAGCATGAAGTTAATTTAACTTAACTTAACTTAGCTTCACGCTTTATCCCTAGTGGGGTAGTCAGAGAGAACGGAGCGCCAAATGCTACGGTCTCTACATATCTCATTCGCCTCGTCCACTGTCATCAACCTCTTTATACATGCCCTCCGGGGGGTCCTCATGCTTTTTACGTGACCTTCCTCCAGTATCTTTGATGCTGTGTTTTCGAAGGTCAACCGAGGTCTCCCCCTACCTCTCTTACCACTCACTTTTCCATCACAAATCTTTTTTGCCATTCTTTCATCACTCATTCGTTCGACGTACCCAAACCAGCTGAGCACGTTTTTCTTCATTCTCACCGTGACATCCTTGCTAGTACCTGCCATTCTGTGTACCTCTTCATTGCGGATTCGATCAGCTAAGCTGACTCCGCATATGCTACGAAGAGATCGCATCTCCACAGCATATACCACTACCACTTCATTCACCTGTTCTAATACCACTTCATTCACCTGTTCTAATATCTTACCATTTACACGGATCTTACATTCCGTCCTTTCTTCATCTCTTTCAAAAATCAGAACCTTTGTCTTATTCGCATTGAGGCTTAGACCTTTATATTCACACCCTTCTTTCAAAGTGGTGACCAATGCCTGCAACTCGCATTCTGATGATGCAATAAGCACAAAAGCACAGAAAACTTTTTGGTTAACGGCTAAATTATTTTCCGTGATCATGCGGAGGGAAAAGATCTGATCCATACACCCTCTTCCAGATCTAAAGCCTCCTTGGGCCTCCCACAACAGCCTTTCAGATCTTTCTTTCTTTCTTCTTTAGCATAAACTTTACTACCTAAGCTAATCAAACTGATAGCCCTATGGTTTGCGCAGTCTATCTGTGAACCTTTGCCTTTATACAAAGGCACGATGACTGCACTTCGCCAATCGTCTGGGACCTCCCTGATTTCCAGCATAAATTGCACAAAAACCAGAACAATTCCAAGACGCGTGGCCCACCATATTTGATCATCTCGGCAGTAACTCCATCTGCCCCCGCTGACTTACCACATTTCAGACTTCGTATTGCACTCTCAACTTCTTTTACGCTGATTTCGCCATCAGCTACATCAAGACTCAGCGTTTCGCTGCTACTTGAGACTGCGGCGTCATCACATTCATACTCTCTTCTATATCTCCTTGTAAAATTCCGCCCATCGCTGCTACTCGCTGAAGTTGTTTTTTTTTTTTATTTGATATAAGTAATTAAAATTAACAAAAATAATAAGTAAACGTAACCAAAAAAAACAGAATAAAACTAGCTATATTATCAATATTATCATCGTTAAATAAATATTTAAAAGTTTTCAAATTAAAAGTAGCACAAAATCTAAAATAATCTATTGTTAGCGTACTCATGTAAAAGAGGGTAGATTTAGGTGGAAAATAACTATAATACCAGTGGAATTGTGTCGATCGGGGGTAGTTGCTTGTAAGTGACGGCCCCTATTGGAAGTAAACTAGTGTGAAGTATTGTTAGTAGGTGATACATATCGCTAATTGCAATTACATAGTATCCCTTTCCAAATAGCTTAGAATCATACAGACAATGTGCGTTATTGACGTGTTTTTTTTAAAAACGTTACCCACTTCCGATTTCTAATACTATAATTAATACTATAATGAAATAGTAAAAAGAAATGATAATGCTATTTTTAAAGGATTACAATATGTTCGTTACAATGTATGATTTTTTGTAACTCTAAACATTTATGGCAGCGCATGATCGTTTATTTTAAAACTTTAATATCTTTTAAAATATCCATTTCTGTGATATGCTGTAAAAGCCAATTTTTTTCTGCACAATGTATCTAAAAAATTAAACCAAATAAAGAATAATACTGTACTGTTAAAAATAGTTTCGAAATTATCCCTTCTTTATTTTTAAAACAATAGTGGTTACTGTGGGTTATCCTTAAGAGATAGATATATTATGTGCTGTAGCTGTGGCCATATAACATTACGGTGTATTTCTTTAGTTAGCCTTACAGAACCATAACGAACGTCATCGCGCGCACTGACGCCGCGAGCGCTGCAGAAATAATAAAATATATGCAAGTACATCGTACTATAAAAATATTCAATTTCATTCGTTCTAATAAAAGCCCGCGACACCATATCTATTATAAATAAGTCACAATCAGGCATTTTGCGACAAAAAAACACATGACGCGACAGCGTGGGTTATGGATACACATAGGCTATTTTTGATCTCGTAATTTCCACGGGATACTAATTTATCCGGGTAAAATGTTTTTACACGTTTTCAATAGATACTATAGATATGATTTAACTAGTAAATAACATAACTAAACTCTTTTCGACATTAAATACGATAATTTTTGCGAACAATATCAAGGAAAATACCAAAAAACATAAATTACGATTCATTAAGTATATAACAACGGTATAGATAACCGAGCTGAAATAACCAATCATTTTTTCTTTAATACTTAAATAATATTATGCCGATGCCGCGCAAGGCCACACCACTAAATTAAAATATTTATATCTAATCTACTACTCAAATAAACGAAGAAGCAAAGAAAAATATAAATTAATAATAAACAGCAAATAAAAATTAAAAGTAGGTCGAAAATGTATGAAAATTTACAAAACCGTCAACATCGTCTACCCGTTCGAGTCGGTCATACCGTGCAGCTTGTAGGTTAGAACATTTTGAATCAGTGAACTCCTTAAATATTTATTGGAATGACGTACAATAAAATATGATTTTAATCTAGGTGAAATGCTAAAGGTAATGCTAAAGGTGATGTGTATATTACATTTATTTTGATAATATGAATACAAAAAACATTAACATTAATCTGATAAATTTAAATTAAAAAAATATATTAAAATGGTTACTGTGGTTCAACCTTCAGAGATAAACAAATACTGTCGTGGACTTTTTAATAGATTTATTAAAGTATAAATTTTTATAAAACATTGTTTTTATGTGTCTCTTAAGTTTGAGTCAGCGAACGCTATGTAAGAGTTCAGGGAACCCATTTTTGGACCTTTGCGACCTTTTGGTAAATCAACAAAATTGCTTGTTGTTTAGCGACGGTTGTTATTAACATGGCAGAACAAATTGCATGTTAAATTGAAAAATATTTTAATACATTAGTCGATCGGGAATATTGCAAAAATGAGAAAAAAGAATTAACCTATGTTCATCCCAAGACCCTTAAGTATCTCTGTATAAAATTTTATCACAATCGGATCAGCTATTTGGCCCTGATTGCTACACAGCCAGACATACAGACAGAGTTACTTTCGAATTTATAATAAAGGTATGGCTTATATGTATAATTATGTATTTGTAGGATGTTAATGTACGCATATATATATATATATATATATATATATATATATATATATATATATATATATATATATATATATATATATATATATATATATATATATATAAAAAGCTGGCTGGGAGAGAATGCTCTTTCTTTAGCGTTAAGCCCGCTTCTTGTACAATTTTGTTTCTAATTATGTGCTATAAAATATACATAAGTAAATAAATAAAAAATCTCTATACGTACCAGTAGTTTTTGAAATTTGGGCATTCAAGCAAATCAAGTCTTTTGCTTTACTCTCATAATTAAAAAAAACAGTTTCACGCTGTATCCCGCATACAGCAGGGTAGGCAGAGGGCCTACTGTTACGACACTCCGTTCCCCACGTTACTTTATAATGTTAGTTTCTATTTACCTATTGACAGAGCGTAGGCAATGTCATTCATAGCATAGTTTGTAAATTGCTTCTTGGATAATTCTGAGTGTTGTTCGAATTGTCGCGATTAAACAAGAAATTGATTGTCACTTAACTTGGAAAACATAATAAACCTATATATTTAATAGTTTATCTCCGTTTTATTGAAGGACAGTGGAGAATAATGTCTTTCCGTCCGTCTTTTGATGTATATATTCCGAATATAGAAGAGTGACAAAAACCACATATATTTTCTTAACGCCATGCTGTATCCCGTACACAGCATTCGTTCCGTTCCCCATTTTTATCGTTTTCTTTGGCATTTCGTTTTAAGTGGCGAAACTCAACGCTGCGTTTTGCCTGTCGAGGTAAATCTAATGTCGATAAGAGCGAAGAAAATAGAAATATTTATTATTTAATTTCCTAGAGTGGAAACACACACGCTATACAGCGTGAAGCTGATAGAGTTGAAATATATCCCACAACCTATCGTGTCACACTCGATGCCCCTACGCCACGACTGACCTCTGTTTATTTAGTAGTAAGTAAATAATAACAATTTTTAAAAACAATTTACCAAAAAATGTTGAATTAGATAATTCGTTTATGATAACAAATTTTAATTTTAGTATATTTTTAAGTGTCTGTAGTGACATCGAAATTAAACTTTTGGAGATTCATCTTTAAATGTTTTTGTATTTTTATGGATATTGTTGAAGTATTTACCTTGGACCTTTTTTAAGTAAACACAATCACTCAATTTCAAACAGTTGCAAATAGTCCATTATAAATCAGAAGGGGAATGGAGCACAATTGCACAACAGAAGGGCAGAAAAGAAACAATCGTAATTACACAAAACAATAGAAAAATTAGCTGACAATCTTTCATATTTATTTACGCTTAATCTTAACCGGTTTTTCGTCGCCGGCGCATCGTTCGACTTCCTCGCCCCGAGATCCCTCGTGACGAAGGACTTTTATACTATGCGACGGCCGACGACTGGTAACAATTTAATTAATTAATTGCGATACGATCTCCATACGATTTCTCGTCTCGGGCATTTTCTGAAGCTTAGCCAGAGCCCTTTAATACCTAACCTTGCCTCGACTGTAGAGCGAAGAAATGAAAATATACATGTAAATAAAGGTTTCATTTCCTCGAGTGGGGATCGAATCCTCAACCAGTCGATTTTACAGTCACACTTTGTGCCCCTGCGCCACAACGTGAATGCAATTTTTGTAGGAAACATAACATAATTATATTTTTTAATAAAAAATCTGACTTCTTCAATTTCAACTTGATCTAATAATTAGAACTTTACGAAACTTTGATCAAAGTATCCTTGATGTGTCCCTTTCCAATTAAAAAAAAATCATCGAAATCAGTTGAATTGATATTGAGTTATTCGTCCCTTAGTCGTGAACGTACTTAATACAAATTTAAGACTTATGTGATTTTCTCATAGATACCATTGTCGGAAATAGACCAAATTAAAATGGGACCACTACTTTTCAAATAACAAAGTACAGGGTACATTTGCCTTTGTATTTGGAAAGTAAATTTTGATTGTTAGTTCATAATATGTAAAACTTGATATTGGGTTTAGGTGGTGACGTGAACACATTTAAATATGCATTTTTGTATGTACGTTACACTCATTTAAAGTTGATATATTTCTCAAGAGAACTTTCTTTAAAGTGTATATAAAAAACACTTTAAAAAACTTATAAAAAAAATTATATACTTATGAAGAAAAAGTTGCATACAAAATTTATTAATACGTTTTAAGTAAAAAAAAAGTGTTTTATATTTTTATTATATCGATATACTGTCAGATAAGATATACTGTCACATATTATAAGAATATCAAAGACATAAATGCAGGAATAGATCGGACATCTTTGTACAGAGTAATCTCTAAAAATATAATTATGTATTATCGTGAAAGAATAAAAATAATTTAGAATTCCTCTATAGAATATGTTATTCTCCATTATCTCATAAAAAATAGTTTTAAACATTGCATATAATGCAATTTTTAAAGTTCCTATACTCCTGTAGTATAATTATTTTCAATTACTATCAACAGTACAATGTCGATGCTAATGTGGTATTATATTGTATTTTTGAATATTTTGAATATTTTTCCGCCGATATGATAATTAATTGGTGAAAAACATGGAAAATTTTTAATTTGAAAAATAATTAATAAAATATAAGAATATTGGTACTTTTTCAAAAGGTATAAGAATTAAAAATTGTCTAAAATATGTTTTTTGCATGTTTTGTAATAACTATTAGTATGTATTAACCAAAAAAAACTATAAAGATTAAATATGCTTAATTATATAGGTATTACAGGTCGTCGTGGCACAAGGATATGACTGTAACGCGTCGTTGTGGTTTCAATCCTCATTAGGAGGAATGAATTATAATATAATAATATTTTCATTTCTTGCCTCTGGCACCAAAACCACCACTCAACATGCCATGCCTCCGAAAATTGGGTGGAAATTGGGTATCGGAAGGGCCGTAATGGGGAACAGAGAGCCTTAATCCTATGTTCCCAGGTTTTCCTCTGCCTCAATAGCTGTGTGCGGACTACAGCGTGAAGCTAAAAAAAGGTAAACACAGACAGACAGAAATAACTGAATAGTGTTACATTTACTTGCAAATAAATCTATTTCCGAAACGCCAAATTTAGAGATTATTTTGCTATAAGCATAATAATCTCTAAATTTGTGCCGTGTGATCCCGGCGTAGAATAGGAGCATCCTGGTACTGGTGGTGTCGTAAGAGGCGACTAAAGTACGTGTGGTAGAGTCACGTCGCCAGCAATGGCAACACGCATGGGCAGACTCGACCGGACCATTACCACCCCCGGCATTTAAAACCGGCGTGAAGTAGTGGCTTTATGCCACTGCGTTTCGCATCAGGTAATGCCGGGCTCCGGAGCCCAACCCACCTTACAGGCAGGCAACGCACCTGTAGCTCCTCTGGTGTTGCGGCGGTGATCACTTACCGCACGCTCGTTTGCCTTGTCTTTCCATAAAAAATCTGAGAACCGCTTTTTGACATACGACCTGCTTTTACCTTTTCAATTGTATTAATATATGACGTAGAAATTTTATAATTTTTTATCTTTCACACCAGTCCTATATAATGTTTAGACTCTTCAAAAATTGTCCACCTATAGTTTATTGATGAAAAATTAAAATACTTCAATGTTTTTGTATTAAAATACTTAATAGTTTCATGACTCAAATTTTTTTTTTAACATATTGTCGTTGAGGCTTCAGAAATTTAAAATTACTCTTCAAAAATGCCCGTGCAAATATTTTTTAAAAACGTGAATAAAGGATGTCACGGTGAACATGAAGAAGATTGATCACATCCGGCAGGATGATTGGCTCAGATGCAATAGAACAAAATTAGGTACATATTAGACTAATAATCCTCAATTGAGCTTTGCTAAAATTACGTAAGTCTTATTCTCAATCTCAATCTAATTGTAACGTAATCAATTAAAATTAGGTACGACTTAAATTGACTACATGTTATGTTGTTAGGGATATCAGTCTAACATTATGTATCTAGCGTAAAAGGAGTCTCTTAAACGTACACTTGGGTTGCAAGTCCAAGGTACTGCTCCGAGCTTTTCATTCTGTAACTCGTTGAACCTGCTTGTTAAATCCATAGTGGGCTAAGCAGTTCTTTCTCTTCTTAATTAATTATTTAGAAAATAATAGGCAAACATGTTTATAATTATGTACTTTAATAATAGAACAAACAAATTTAAAATTAGTTTTTCACAGTTTTAGTTTCTTGAGATTGTTTTTCAGGTCTTAATTTAATTGTATCTAGATCTAAAAAGTAAATAATGGTTAAGTAATTGTAATGTGCTATTTATAAATCTTTTGGCTGTTGGCTAAATCGTATACAGTAGCTTCGCGCGTTAACACCAGATTCCCGCGAGAGAATCACCAGATTACGCCGTTTCCCACTCTTTTGAGACATTGTGTGAGAATTAAGGGAAGAAAACGCTGCGCTTTGCCTACTAGAGTGAGGAATTAAAAATATATAATAGTACCTACAAGTACCATTTTGTTTACAGTTAGAGGTTGTTCAACGAATAAGACAAGTAACTTAGAGTGGCGAACGGAGTATACCAACACTGTTATTCCACACTTAGGAAAGAAAAATACTTATTTAGAAAACCTGGTAAACCTGGTCAGTTTCCAGGAGGCGCGGGTTCGAGTCCCGCTACGTTAAAATTTTTATACGTTTTCTAAGTAAGTACTAATATCTTTTCTGCCTACTCTTCTATATGTCGCTTTCGTAAACGTTTCAAGTACCAAGACTCAATGCCACGCTCTGTTTTGTTACCAGAACAAGAATACGAAAACAAAGAATCTCCCGTGGAATTTGAAGCCACAATGCGTTTACAATCAGATCTCGGTCTCTATCTCCTATCTTTTCTTGGACAGAGGCTGTATCTCAGACATAGCAAGGTAGGCAGAGGGATCCTGGGAACCCAGTGATAAGACACTCCATTCCCATTAACACACTTCAGTTCTTATTTTTCACCGAATTCATTACGTGTTGAGTAGCAGAACACAAAGTCTTACTTTACCTCATTACCAGAGCGATGAAATGAAAAAAATAAATTATTTAATTTTCTAGAGTATAATAAATTAATAGAACACAATCTGTCGCGTTTACAGTCGCACGCTTATACCTCTGAGCCATGGCTGGCCTCTTATATAATAATCAGCTTACTTTAAATTTTATCTGTGGCAAAATTTTAAAAACTAGTAAAGTAATACTTACTAGTATTTGAGCTTCCAGGATCATTCCAGGGCTGTATATCTGCTGACATGAAGATAACGAAGATGAGGTTACATAAAATTGTCAAGGCGGCCATTACCGTCATGACGACCCTCCATTGAAAACGATTTGTCTGAAAAAGACATTGGAACAAAATTATACAAGCATGCTGTTGATATTTTTAAAATCAGCTTCACAATGTATCCCTCACACAGCTGTGTACGCAGAGGGAACCTAATTTTAAATCAATTCTTTCCCCACTTTCCGCAGAATTCTGGAGGCACTGCGTATTGAGTGGCAGCACTTAACGTTGCGCTTTGGCCTTGACACCAAAGCGAAGAAACACAACACTAGTCACGCTTAAAGTCACACATTTAAGCCTTCGCGCCACGACTGGCCTGGTTGATGTTCTTACGTTTATTATAATAGCGCTCGGTTTCACAGGCGGCAAAATTATTTTATATTATAATGCGTTCGTCTGGTATTCGGCCGAGCGCAATAAAATGATGACTAGGATGATCGGGTGAACGATGGCAACGATTAAATATGCATGGCAGTCACTCATAATGATGTTTACTATAAGTGACGGCCATGCATATTTAAATGTCTATACAAAAATATACATAACGCATTTATTATATTGTATTGAACGGAGTCGTTCGTGTATTAGAATAATGAGCCCCCGAGCGTCGCCGGTGTGTAATTGTATATTATGTATGGAAAGCAGGCGGTCGAGACAAACTCTTAATTACTTATAAATATTTTCAGAGGATCTCGAGATTTCAATTACTGTATATAACCTTCTGATGGAAAATATCTTAGTGGAAAGAGTTTCGTCTGGTGACTTTTTTCCTCAGAATTGCTAAAAGATCTTGTGTTACAACGATAACGGGTTCTAACTTCTATACATCACGAGTCAAAGTTTTATTGAAAAAAACATATATCCCGAAGTTGAAGAATCAGTTACAACGGCCGCAATGAAAAAAGAGTTCTTATTCATTAAAAAAGTTAATCTTAGACATATTAGGTTATATTTTTTTATTTGTATCATCTTAAAAAATATGTTAACATAAGTTTATATAAAACTTCGTACCTTTTTAATGTCTATGATCTTAGCAGATAAAAAATAAAACGGAGTTCTATTCAAATGCTGCAGTCCTATAGTTATTGATAGATTTTGAGAATAGTTCTGTTAATTTTACGTAGAAAAAAAAATCCAAAAAAAGAATGTTCGTTTTGTAAATTGTTGGAATAGTAAAGTAATTTTTTAAATAAATAAAATTATGAACAGAATTTTCAAAAGAATACGAAATAATCTTTAAAATAAGATCTGTAATGAAATCGAAAATCACGTTTAAGGTAAAGCAGAAGATATTTGAATAGAAGATTTTTTAAAAGAAATTAGCGTAAATTGATCATAATTATGATGAAATATTTTTTTATAAAAGTAAACATGATGCTCCGAAACTCGAACTCTTTGAATTCTTACAGAATACAAATATTTCTATTATATAGATCCTATTACGAAACCAGAACTCTCATAAACGCAGAGCACAGTTAAATATTCGATTTGTTGCAAAATATTAGTTTAAGTTTTGTTCAGACAAAAATAAAATAATTAATATTATGCTCAAAAGCGGGAACTTTTCATTTCTATTGTAGGTCTTTATTAATAAGCTTATTAAAATTCGAGAATTTATAAAAAACTGCCAGCATAGCATAGCTAATACTAATTTTAATTGTTCATACGAGTACACAAATTTTACCTTCCTACTGCAGTCTTCGTAACTCGTTCTTTTAGTTCTGTCCTTATATTATATTGTTTTATAAATTACATCTAGTGATGTTGGTAGTGAATAAATATTAATATAACATGTTCTCTGTGAAAATTATTTTGATTATTGTTTTAAATATGGCACAAAATCGTCTTTACATATGTTACATAATAATACGATAATAAATATTATAGATATACGTATTAGAAATTGTTAAGTACAGTGAAGCATTCTAAATATTATCTCATCCGAGGGTATTG
>DWMY01002034.1:0-12745 GCA_018249775.1 Heliconius hecalesia formosus
TGGTAATGATCCGGTCGAGTCTGCCCATGCGTGTTGCCATTGCTGGCGACGTGACTCTACCACACGTACTTTAGTCGCCTCTTACGACACCACCAGTACCAGGATGATCCTATTCTAGGCCGGGATCCAACGGTACGAAAAAAATCGGCCGAATATCGTAGGTATTGCGTTCTGAGTTGCGGCGGAACTCAACGCCGTACTTTGTCTTAACACCAGAGCGATGGAAATATAAATTTAAATAAATATTTCATTTCCTCAAGTCGGAATCGTATCCACAACCAGGTTACAGTCACACTTAATGCCACTGCACCTCGACTTGCCTCATATTACTTTCTTCTTTTAAATTGTGGTTAAATGAAATAGGAAGATAAGTTAATAATTTATTAATATTTTTTATTAAAATAATATAATTTAGTTTTACTTGCAAGTAATCAACGCGATTTTAATTGTGTCAGATTTTTACTAACCGACTTCTGTAAACGGATAATCAAAATCGGTTCACTCAGTCATAAGTTCTGCGGTAACAAACCTAAAAAAATATAGCCGAATTGATGGAGGTTATCAATTGGACTGAGTGCACCGATTTTGATGATTCTTTTTTTGTTTGAAAGCTAGTGCATCCCGTGTGACCTTTTTCATTTCTGAGAATGGTATCTACGAGAAAGTCACCTAAGTCTCAAATTTGCATTAAGTATGTGCACTACACATCTTGATCATTCACATTAGATCATTCTTTATATTAATTAATCCTTACCCAAATCAATAATTTATTCTGAAAGAGTAAATTAAATTATTCACCGACATCAACACATTTAATAGTTTTAAAATGATAATAACACGTACATAATATAGGTAAATGAATGTAATATTACCAAAATATATACGTATAATAAATAATTAGCTTTATGTATCAATGCTCAAAGTATATTATTATAAATATCAAGTATCAACATTGGTCATATTTTGTAATTCAAAATAATCTAAAATTCTTATAGAAATTACGATAATGTAGTAAAAAAACCATATTAGAAGATTACACAGTAATAAAAATCATATTAGAAGGCATTATAGTTGTAAGTCAATTCTATTTATTAAATTAATAATCACATAACTAGTTCAAGCGGGCCGGTAGTAAAAAATAAAAGTTAGTTAAGCATTCTACATGTATAATATATACTTTAATACTCTAAGTGGTAATAAGTAGAGTATATAAATAAATTAGGTTAGTCGTCATTAAATATTTTTGGCTTAATATAGAATATAAAATATATTATACTTTTTTAATATTTGATTAATTATTTCAACATTAAGAGAATAACGTCAACAGTATAAAAAATTATACATAATATCGATACCAAAGCAATATTCATAGTCTGGTTCCGTATGTAATCTGCAGCCCAATAAAAGTCATTCAAAGCCAGTGTAATATTTATCATATTTAGTAAAAAACCTCCAGCTAAAAAAACAGCTTCGAGATATTTGTCTGAATCTATTTGAAATCCTGCTTCCAGAAGAAGTCCGAGATTTACTATAGATAAACCACCGCATACTCCCAATATGATGAAATGGTCTAATCTTGCCAGTTCCGGACACTCTGAAGTAAAGTAGAATCCTAAAATCATCAGCGTGAGAGTAAAACTGCGTAAAAACATGGATACAATTTTAAAAGTCATCGCGTAAATGTCACAAAATTGATATAAAATAAAACAACGATTTTTGTAAAGTCTAGAAATATTTAGTTTCGATTGAGATGACATGTGTAATTAGTAATTACGCATGGCAGAGTATAAAAATTATATTGTTACAACAGAAAATATAAAAAGAGGATTAGATCAAAATTGTCAAAGTTATGATGCTCACAAAGGTACATACGGCATACGTACGTCTTATTAATAATTTGCCCAATTTTATATGTTTTTTTTTAACCTTCACGCTGTATCCCGCATACGGCATAGTAAGCAGGCAGAGGGAACCTAGTATTTAGACAGTTCCGAATTTTCCGCCTAATTCTGGAGGCATTGCGTGTTGAGTGGGGGAATTCAACGCCGCGCTATGCCTTCACACCAGAGCGAAGAAATGAAAATATTCAATATCTCATTTCCTTCACCACGAATCCACGACTTGTCGCGCTTAGTCACACTTTGTGCCCTTGCAAAACGACTGGCCCTAATTTTGTATAAAATGAACGACAATTTTAAGTTTGTAATAGTTTTTATCTGTAAGTAAATATAATTTATAATTATTCGGATTTTTTCCTTTACAATTCTTTTATACACATTGGCCAGTGCTAACCGAATACGGGCAGAAGCGTTTAGTCATTATCGCCATAGATTTATTACCGTGCCTTATACAGAGTGGAAGCGCCTGCGCTCCTTTTACGGGAGCGGCATATGGGGTAAAATTTGAAGCCCATACCTAAAAAAATAATCAAGATTCCTCAATAGTTTAGACGTATGATTATTATTTTCATATCATGATTTTCCATACTATAATACGTGACACGCAGTTACGAATAGATACCAATGCTACTACTACAAAAATACTATTAAGCGTTGCCGATCTGCCACTTTTCAATTTCGAATAAAATACCAGATCGAAAAAGGGATATCTCTTATTCAATTTTCACAATTACCTATTTTCTATAATAAACCTTCCGTAAACGTAAAATTAACGTTCAACTTCAAAGAACTTCACCGCCAGTACCTACAACTCTTCCAACCAACATACCACCCACGGTAGAGAGAGAGAGCCAGCATTTCTACCATATGAGGAGGGGGTTACAGACAGGATTGACAATATCTTAAGAAGAGCTTCCATAAAAAGTATATATTCAAGCCTAAAAAGAAAGTGAGCCAATTCTTGAGACCAGTGAAAAGTAATATTTCTATGAGGTGTATACAAACTAGCCTGTGACTGTGGCTTAGCATACATCGGTCAAAAAAAAAGAAGCATCGATCTTAGGGTGAAGGAACACATCTTCGATATCAGAAATGAGAATGAGTTTCTGAGCATTACAACCCAGCCATTACATCAAGTTTGATAAATCCCAAACCTTCAAATAGAACAGATTATTCTAGAATGATTTGGGAGATTATAAAAATTTAAAAAACAACATCCTTCAATAGAGAGAACGGTTGAAATCTTTCTACTATCCCACTCGGTTCGAGACATCAATAATTTTATGAACATCGGTTTGAGACATCAATAATTTTATGATGGGACCCACTCATAAAATTATTGATGTCTCAAACCTACGATACCAGAGGGCAAGATATAGTCAGCTCATTCTGCAGGAATCCAGGGCAGTAAGTGAGGCAATTAATAAATCGTTGGTGGTAGTTTGATACAATAAATATGTTTTTTTTTTTAATGGAAAAAACAAGGCAAACGAGCGTTCGGGTCACCTGATGGTAAGTATATTACCACCGCCCACGACACAGTGTAACACCAGAGGAGTTACAAGTGCGTTGCCTGCCTTTAAGGTGGGGGTTGGGCGCCGGAGCCCGGCATTACCTGATGCGAAACGCAGTGGCATAAAGCCACTACTTCACGCCGGTTTTAAATGCCGGGGGTGGTAATGATCCGTTCGAGTCTGCCCATGCGTGTTGCCATTGCTGGCGGCGTGACTCTACCACACGTACTTTAACATAGTCGCCTCTTACGACACCACCAGTACCAGGATGATCTTATTCTAGGTCGGGATCACACGAAATGCGACCTCAGTCTACTCGTGACCACTGACTACTGCTAAGTGTTCGAAACGTCGGGTTTCCAAAAATGTATAATACTAAATATATGCTATTAATCCGGTTAAATAGTTGCATTTGAAAAATCAAAGATCTTACTATATTCAATGTTATATTAAAAACAGTGGCAGACATACGATAGGTACTAGATAAAATTTTATCGCCTCGTTGTCGCCTCCAAAAAGTACATTTTATGGGTCTAACAATACAAATTTATGGGTCTAAGTATACGTCTCTATAATAGTATACCGCAATTTTTTAAATTTGTCTCTGCAGAATTTAAAAACTGCAACTGTAAAAACAACGTTAATTAGAAAAGATAATTATACTGTAAAAGAATACTTGAAGGATATAAATGGTTTTAATTAAGATCATTTGAATTTTATGCAGGATAGGATAGCATTGTATTATTGTAATAAGCAATAAAATTGTAACCCCAATTTTGAAAATAACAACTTTTGAGTGTCTTATCGGCTCTCCCCAGCAGAACTGCCTTCTGCGTGCGGTAATATTTTTCAGTGCCTTAAATATTTTTTTCGTAATAATAATATTTTTTTTATAAAAACAAAATAAGAAATGAGAAGTGAAATGATTTCGTTTCCTCACACAATCATACAATTAAATCACAATGGCTTCAATTATCATATATTTATGTCGTTACATAGGTTATGTACCATGTGTGGCTTTTTTCTAGTGTAATTATTAATGTAAATAAATAAAAAAAATTAAAAGCTCTAAATAAATTATTGTGATTTCTTCGCTCTGGTAAATAATCACTCACACAGAAAACAGACTATCTTGACACTAGGTTTTCTCTGAGCTACACGGAATAAAACGTAAAGCTGTAGAAAAACTAGCATCATTTAAAATTAAAAAAAAAACCCCTGACCAACGACATTACTCTCATCTTAGCAAAGTGCTTGTAGCCCTTTAACTGCTAGTGCGATTTTCATTAAATAAATCATTAGTGAACACACCAGCATTGAACAAAACTTCGATTTAAAAAACATCACTCAAATTAGTTCGTTAATTCAGGAGCTACGATCAAACTCACAGCAGTCTTCTTTTTGAGTCAGGGGTTAAAAATAAACATCACCATCTTAGATAGATTCTATTCAATGAGGCTCAGTTGAGTTTATTTAGAAGAATGGCTAACCTAACCCCGTCGGAGGTCCGGAGTGGGGTAGTTAATGAGGCCTTCAGTGTAAAAAAAATTTTACATTTCACAAATCAATATTTTTTTTTCATGTACAAATTTGTATGTATGATTATTTAGTTGATATCTTGAAATGACTGTTTAAATTAGACTTGCATAAACATAGGAAAATAAAATTCGAAATATCAAAAATATGTGTAGTAGAATGTAGCCAAAAAAAATAATGATAAAAGTACATATTATTCCATCATTTATATGTATTTTATACAAGTATGTAAGAATGTAAATGAAGGCATAAAATATAATATTATATAACATGTATCTAACTCTAGATCCTGAACACCTCGTTGCTCTAATTCAGCCATTACACTGGGAACCACTCCTTCATCAGCATAGGTAATGAATACTCTAATATGTTCTAAACGGAAGAAAGGAGTAATTTCTGTAATAGGAGGAGGTCGACTATATTTATGTTTGCTACCCAACAACTTTTGACTGGGTGAAACGATTTCGATGATTATTTGAAGGCTGGTGCTTTTCGTGTGGTTTTATTATACTTTTAAAACTAATAAGTAATAACTTTAGAAAAACTTCTTTAGCATGATGCAACCGATGATGATGCTGATGATGGAATGTAGTTTAAGCGGGCGAAGCCGCGAGTGGGTCGCTGGCAAAACTGGAACTACATGCAAACTAAATAGACATTAGAAACATAAAGCAATAAAAGTAATTTTAATTAAAATAATTAAAAGTTCCGGTACATTCTGCTCTTATTTGTGTATGGTGCTTCCAATTCCAAATTTCCTCTGAAGCATGTAAGTGGTAAGCGTTTTTTCAAGAATTTGATCAAGAGAACTTACAGGATTTGGGGACTCCCCAGGACCAGAGGGCTTGTATAGTATTTAGAGTACACTTAAAGTTTCATCGATGTCAAAATATAAAATACATGTATCCTTATTATATCCATATTTGGATAAGTGCTTCTTTGTAAATTTCTATCAGATTTTCGTGTTTTGGTAGGTAATAAATAAATATAAGAAAATTATCTAATGTCAGTAAATTTTATTAGTCAACTACCACTATTTATCAATTTAAAACATATTTTAACACATTTTTTATTTGCTTCTGAAAACGTAGAAAGTAGGAACTTTTCAATCATAACGATAACGAAAAATTGGCTGGGCATCTGTCAAATTAGTTAACGTTTGTAATTCGGAGTAAGATGTTTATTTTATGGATTTTTAATTTTATATTTTTTTTATTTGTTTGTAGCCAAAGCACAAATAAAACTGAAATAGTTTTTGATTACTGTGTTCATCCAGATTGCTCTTTGAAAAATCAGCATACAATGTGCGTAGCAAAGAATAAGCACAGTCCGCGTTTGTTTGCATCGGGAATGACGACCTGGATGAAATATCAAATTCTCCAATTGCACAATCGACACAGAGATAATATTGCTATGGGTCTAGAAGCAGGGCAGCCACCTGCGGCAAATATGAGAAAAATGTATTGGGACTATGAACTCGAAGAAATGGCGGAAATATGGGCTCGTCAATGCCAAAAAAAACACGACGAATGTAGAAATACTCTAAGTTTTAACGTTATTCAAAACATGGATGTAAGACCAATAGTTCCCAGAGTGACAGAAGCGCAAATATTGGCAGACGCAGTTGGTGCATGGTTTTCAGGATCTAGAACACTTCCCCCTGAGTTTGTTTGGTCTTTTAAGCCTACAAATTGCAGTGCTCCAGGTGGCTGTAATGCACACTGGTATTCTGCGGCAGCATGGGCATCAACTTGGAGAATAGGTTGCTCACAAGCTTTGTGCACGGCAAAACGCAGTTCATGTGTCTTATTTCGTAAACGTCGGACACCATCTGAAAATAAGATAGCTAATTTTACCCCTACGGCTTCAAAAAGTAATTTATTACAAAGAACAAGATACATGACAACTGCTAAATCCTCAAAACTTGAAAATTTTGTCACAAGATTAAAAAGTAATGAAGATGAATTCAAATCACCTTTATATCGGGGTAATTTGAATACAGAGAAACAAAAGAATGACATAGAGCCAAAAATTATGGCATATATATTTTGCAATTATGGGCCTGCTGGTAATATTGACGGATTTCCAATATATGAACCCGGTTTAGCTTGTAGTAACTGCCCCTATGGGACAAGATGCGGTGTTAAAGCTCACAGGGCATTATGCTCCCTTTTAGATGATCCTGAATTAAAATTGGAATAATCTGTTATAAACAACATGCTATTTGTAATTGGTACTAGTCACTTTTAGTCAATATGCTTAATTAAAAAATTGTTATATTTTAGAAAATAAATACACAGAAAGTTAACCTACTACTACTCTTTGTATGTCCTCACATTAACTTGTATATTACGAATAGATAAATAAAAGAATTAAAAAATCACGTAGGTTAAAACTTACATATACCAATAAATAAAATTTTAACCGACTTTGAAAAACAAAACATGTATCTATATAGTCAGACAATATTGTGGTTCATATAACTTACTGAGGAATTTGAATTTTCTACTTTTAATTTTTTCTTCTCCCTCAATATTCGCGTGATATGCGTTCCGAAATCAGGTGAAATACTATATCTTAGTCATATTTAATATTGATACTTTAGTTATGTTTAAAATCTACTGGCTCTTTGGCTTGAAAAAATTAGTTATCTTGGTCGATGTTAACGTGGTAAAAACATCAAATTTAAGTCTTCGTCAAGATGTTGTAAACTCACAGGACTTGTTATCAATTAAAAGCAGACCTTTTCAATTTCCCTATTAACCGGATCTCATATTCTGAACTTAACCTTTCACAAAACTACCCTTTATATGTACCCTTTCCAATAAAAAAAGAATTATTAAAATTGGTGGAGTTAATATTGAGTTCTTCGTCGATTTGTCGCACACCTAATGCAAATTTGAAAAATAAATTAGGGCTACAAGAGACGCACTAGCTTTCAAATATAAAAAAAAATCAGCAATATCAGTTCACTCAGTCAAAAGTTCTCAGGTAACAAGTATAAAAAATACAGTCGAATTGATAAGTCCTATTACAGAAGTCGGTTAATAAAAATCTGACACAATCTAATTACGATTATTTTATTTAACCACAATTTAAAAGAAGAAAGTAATTTGAGGCTAGTCGTCGCGCAGGGGCACAAAGTGTGACTAGTAAACTGGTCGTGGGTTCCCACTCGAGGAAATGAAATATTAATTTAAATTTATATTTCCATTTCTTCGTTTTGGTGTCGCAAAGTTTTGGCAAAGTGCGGCGTTGAGTTCCGCTACTTAGCACGCAATGCCTACAGAATTCCGCGGAAAGTAGGGGACGGAGCGTCTACAATAAAAAGTAGTAAATATGTATTTGGAAAGTAAATTCTGATTATGAGTTCATAGTCTATAAAAGTTTATATTGTGTTTAGATGGATCCCGTGGTTATGTCAATACATTTTAATCATTGGCACGTAGGCACGTTACATTCATTTACAGTAGATATATTTCTCAAGAGAACTTAATCAAGACTTTGTATATAAAAAAATACATGAAATAATCACGCTAAGGAAGTACCAAATATATTTTATGAATTAAACTAAAGGTTATATTTAAAACAAATGAATTGTATGTAAATTTATTAATACGTTTCAAGTATGAAAAAAAGAAAAAATGCAATATAATTGCGTTTCTCCTTTTTTTTCCAATGATTTATATTTCTATTATTTATATCGATATATCAGGGCCGTAAATGCGGGATTAGAGCTGCCATCTTAGTACAGAGTAACCTCAAAAAAATATATTTATGGATAATAGTTAAAGAATAAAAAGAATGTGTGATTAATCTCGAGAATATATTATTTTACATTATATCATAAAAACAGGTTTAAACAGTGCAGATATAAAGGTATCCTCCTGTAGTTTAACTATTTTCAATAACTATCAACACTCCAATGTCGATAATAATGTGGTATTGAGTAATTTTGAGCATTTGGAATATTTTCGCGCCATTATGATGAAAAACATAGACTATTTTTTAATTTGATAAAAATAATTTATTGACTATAAAATTGTTGGTAGTTTTTAAAAAGGTATAAGAATTTAAAAAATGCCTAAAATATGCTTTCTTAGCAAGTGTCCAAAAAATCACTATAAATATTAAATATGCTCAATTATATTGAGTTCAAAGTTGTTTAAATTGGGGTCGTGGGCGGCGGTGATCACTTACCATCAGGTGACCCGAACGCTCGTTTGCCTTGTCTTTTCCATAAAAACAAGTTGTTTAACCTTTAGCAGTATTTTTGTAGGAGTGTGTGTTTACGTTATTGGTATCTATGCGTAACTGCGTGACATGAAATACAGGTATGGATGTTTATCCATGGGACGTAGGATTTTTTTTCATTTCATATCATCATGAAATTTAAAAAAATCGTCTAAACTGTTGAAGTATCTTGATTAATTTCTGTAGGCATGGGCTTAAAATATTTTACCCTATATACTGTTCTCGTAAAAGGAGAGCTGACGCTTCGAGACTGTATAAATATTAAAGGCAGTCGTGGCGCAGTCGCATAAAGTTGTGACTGTAACGTGACGTTATGGGTTCGATTTCCACTTGGAGGATTGAATTGTAATTTAATCATATTTTCATTTTGCACATCAGTCACAATCAAATCATACGCAGTATTTTAACACTAAGTTCCCTCTCTTGCCTACCCTGCTATAGAAGGGATACAGCATGAATCTGGTTTTAATTTTGTGTGAACTGATTAAAATAAAACTAATATGGAACCATTAAGAGGAGAGAAATAATTAAGGGAAGTTAGTCAAATTACAAAATTGCACTTAAATCGGTTAAACCGTTCCTGAGATTATCGTGAAACAACGCACAGACAAACAGAGACACTGACCAAGTTTTGTTATATTGTTAAATGTCCCTAATAACAGTTTTTCTAATATATCTTCCATATACAGACACCGATGAGTTAGGATTTTATTGTAAGTATCGATAAGTTGTATTTTTATTTCAAACATTCAATTAAAGAATCTTATGGGAGGTACGAAAATGCGTACCTAAGGTTTTAATAATTTTCAAATTAGAAATCTTAAGTGCGTTGCATGTATGTTACATTAGGTATATTAAAACACGAACATAGTCCAGTGTATTAAGTAAATATTTCTGTGGTTTAAGTGGGCGAAGCCGCGAGCGGGTCGCTAGTAATAAAATATTACGGGATAAAAATCATATTAGAAGTAATTTATGTTTATTAGATCAATAATTATGTAGCTTAAGCGGGCGAAGCCGCGGGCCGCTAGTGATAAATAAATGTTCAAAGAAATTCTTAGCTCGAGACGTCCCCATGTTCTGTGCTTGAATAGAACAACACTATTTAAATGTAAACTTAAGCAAAAATAGTTTATGTTGCATTAACATGACGTTGCTAGAAATTTCTCAGCATATTGTGCCAAAGTTTGTGCAATATTTTTATAGTCGTATAACAATTTGTCGTAATAACGTATGCGATGGATCTAATGTTGATATAGTATACAAGAACTTAGTGCATTCTAGGAACATATTTATTGTTTTCGTGTTATTCTGAAGAAATTTCTTTTATTTTATTTTTATACGTTCAACATACAATATACATTATACATTCAACTCTAAATAAATGCTATGAGAAAAATATTCTTGTGTCAGAAAATATATTTTTATTTTAGGTAGTCGGAACGATATGTATGTATCGAGTGATGACCACGTCGAGTTTCCAAAAATGTATAATTTTAAATATACGCGATTAATCCGGTTAAAATAGTTTAGTTTAAAATTTTATAAAGTTTTACCGCTATATATGTGTGTACCCGGATATAGTTGTACTATATCCGGGTACACACATATATGAGGATTTTTTTTAATAAAAAATATTTTGCCAAATGAGATCCAAAACCATCATGAGTCCACAAATAGTTACATAAAATTAAAAAACTAAATCAAATCAGCTTCAAGCTGTATCCCGCACACAGTAGAGTAGGCAGAGGGAACCTAGTGTTAAGATGAGAACCTCTTTATAATATTAGTATAGAAGTATAGATAGAGATAAGTACATCGCGTTCGCTGTTTTATTGTTCTTTTTAAAGATAGACGTGAAAATGAAGAAGTTTTTTTATGTAGTAAATTTTTGTAGTTTCATGTTACTATTACAGAGACCAGTCGTGGCGCAGGGGCACAGAGTGTGACTATAAAATCGACTGGTTGTGGGTTCGATCCCCACTCGAGGAGAAAATATATATATATTTCCATTTCTTCGCTCTGGTGTCAAGGCAAAGTGCGGCGTTGAGTTCCGCCACTCAACACGCAATGTCTCCAGAACTCGGTGGAAGGTGGGGAACGGTCTGTCATAACACTAGGTCTTAACGCTATGTTCCCTCTGCCTACCCTGCTGTGTGCGGGATACAGAGTGAAGCTGATTTTTTTTAATTCAACACAGAGATAAAAAACGATTTGATCTTCAAAGAAATATTAAGTGAATATATAGATTCTTTGGTTCATTCATTCATTTGAAATAAATCTATACAAAAAGGCTTAAAAACAACCTTTCTACGTGTACACTGTAATAACTACATATTTACCAATTGTACATTTAGCTAATAATATATGTAACTAATTTAAATAATTGTACAGGACTTAATATGCAATCATAACAGTTATTTCACAAAGAATAAGGCTGTTTCTAAAGGAGTAAATTAAGTTGTTCACTGACATTTATTTAACAAAGTTTTAAAATTATATATCATCATAATTTTAGAACTCTGTTAAATCTATATAACATAGGTAAAAAGTACGTAATGTTACAAAAATATACACGTATAATAAATAATCAGCTTTATATGTATCCTATAAATATCAAATATCAACATTGGTCGTATTTTTTATTTCAAAACAATCAAAAATCTTTATAAAAATTACAATAATGTAGTAAAAAAATCATATTAGAATATTACAGATTAAAGTTATAAATATACCTATTAGAAGTCATTATAGTTGTCATGTCAGTCAATTCTGTTTATTAAATCAATAATCATGTAGTTTAAGCGGGCGAAGCCGCGGGCGGGCCGCTTGTTATAATATATAAAAAGGTAAAAAAAACAACATTAATACTATAAGTTACATACTGTGTATGTACTATAGTACATCTATTAAAATTTAAAAAAAATATTAAGTACGAAACTAAACAAAATTCGACCTTAGGGCTTGAAAATAGAAGTGACAAAAATTACTGCAGAATATTGTAAATATGTTTGTTATAAAGTTATCTATTTTAATTTCATTGAAATAATTAATATATTATATATTACTTCATTAATCTTGATACGATGATTGCCAAAGTAACTTAAAATCAAAACAAAACTCAAACATAAAAGTCCCACACTATTATCGCGTAATGGCGTAACTACCTATAATTTTAAAAAGAAATGATTAATATTTAGACCACAAGCAACTGCACGGCTTGGAAACGCAGCGCGGAACGCGTCTCTAAGCGGAGCAGCAACCGCAGAGCCTTTATGTGTTACCGGTATTTTTTTGCTCCATTACAGGTATTTACGAGTACCTGTATCGAGGGACCTTTATTTATTTCGGTTTCGGTTTCTCGGAACCAGTTTTTTAACCGGTTACAAGCCCTGGCTGTAGGGCATATTATTATTATCTATATATATAAAAGGACTTGTGCTGACTGACTGAGGTAAGACGCACGCAGAGCCGTAACCGCTGATGGTAGAAACGTGAAATTTGGGCAGGTGTTTATTTTCATATTCTGCACATCCACTAAGA
>DWMY01002035.1:0-12738 GCA_018249775.1 Heliconius hecalesia formosus
TAATTTAAGCAGGCGAAGCCACGAGCGGGTCGTTCGCAACTTTATTTGCGTGAATACTTGAACGTAAAATGAAAATGAGTGTTCCATAGGAATTTCAAGAAATTCTCTTTTCCGCTCCCCTACACTCCCCAACCAACCTGTTTCAACTATCTAAGTCAAGTAGTTTGGTTTGTGCGTTGTTTCTCAGTCACTATCTATAATTATAGCTTCACGCTGTATCGCACGCATCCCAGGGTAGGCAAAGGAAATCCTACCGGGAACCTAATTTTAAGATCCTCCGTTTCCATTAAGATATTTCCTTTCCCCACTTTCCGCCTACAGAGTCGCAGAGCATGGACATGAAAATATTGTAAATATTTTTATTCCTTATTTAATTTCCTCGAGTGGAAATCGAACCAATGACTTGTCGCGTTTAAAGAATATTGATAGATACATACATATATCGATAAATAAACAATTATCAATATTTAAAAATATAGTTAAATTCCTTTAAAACGTGATAATTTCTCCACAACAGCCGCCAAGTGCGGTGAAAGTAAAACTACTTTCGCTGAGATATTCAACAAGTGTGTCCACGCGTCGTTCACTTAATAATTTTATTAGAGTTATGCAACAAAAAAAAAAAATATTTTTACCTTCTTCAACAACATATAAACATTTCTTGGACGGTTTGCAAGAAGAAAAATTTTATATCTTTTCTGAAATAGTATTTTTTGGGAAGTGTGGAATAACACATTAAAAATAATTTTAAAAAAATACTATGCTGTGTGGACATCCGTTTTAACAACCGAATTCAGAAATGTCAATTTATATAAAATAAAGGTACGCACACTGTATCCCGCATATAGCAGGGTAGGCAGAGAGAGCCTTGTGTTCGGCCATTCCATTCCCCACTTCCCCCCCATTTTCTCTTCTTCCTCTGTCTCTCTTACTCTTTGCTCTATATTTTTATTACTTTAAGGTTTAAGTTTCACGCTGTATCCCGTATATATCAGCATAGGCAGAAGGAACCTAGTGGTAACTGATTTTCTGAGTAATTTTCAAAACATTATGTGTTGAGTGGCGGAACTCAACGACTATAGAATAATTAATTCAATCGAGTTTAAATTGAACACACAACCGTCGCGCTTAAGCGGGCGCTGCACCTTGGCAGCCTGTCAGGGTAGCATTTATTGAAAAATTTCGTAAACGAAACTGTACTAACAGAAAAATATGCTATCTTTGATAGTTCTAACCATTTGAAAGCATTTGAAAAAAAGAAGTGTTATTTATGTCACGCTCAGGAAAGAAAAATATTTATTAAGAAAACGTATAAAAACTTGATCGTAGCGGGATTTGAACCCACGCTTCTTTGCTAACAACATAAATAAGTTGTAGTAATAAGTATTTGAAAATAATATTTTGATACAATACTTGACAAAAATCAATGTTCTATCAAACCAAACGAAGTAAACGGAAATCGGACAGACAGAACTAAACACCAAATGATTAGGTAGAATAGGAGAAGCGGATGTTACGAGAGGTTTTCAATGGTGGTAGGAGATAGGTTTCCAAGGGGCATGGCTTCTAATCCCGCTACAATAAAATACCGCCGTGGCGCAGCAATTCATCTAACTGTAAATGCAACGGTTGTGGGTTTGATTCTCTGTTTGTGGAGTATTAAATATAAAAATAAATTTTTTCTTAACCGATTAGATTTAATGAGTTCGATTTGAACCAGTAAAAAAAATAAACGTCAATCAAAGTCTTTTTAAACATTTTTAAAGTGTTATTCCACACTTAGGAAAGAAAAATACTTATTTAGAAAACGTATAAAAATTTGAACGCAGCGGGACTCGAACCCGCGCCTCCTGGAAACCAACCTGGTTGGTGGATTTTTATACGTTTTCTAAATAAGTATGTCAATCAAAGTCGTCAAATAATATAATATTAATAAAATTTACAAAATAAAAATGATTATAAGACTATGGTTTGATTCTCACTCGAAAAAATATATTGATTCTCACTCGAAAAAAATTACTGGTAATAAGACAAGGCACGGCGTTGAGTTCCGCTAGTGTCTTAACACTAGTTTTGTCTGCCTAGTCTCATATATGGGATATAACTCTACTCTACTCTATAGTATCAACATATAGTTAACTTATAGTGGGATATAGTGTAAAGCCATAATTTTTTTTTCCAGTACATATGTAAATGTTTTTGGCGTTTTACATTTATTTCCGTAGCAGAAGTCGTATAGGCAGTCCTTTGCAATTATGAAATAAGTCATGATTTCAAACAAATATTCTAATAATCTTACTTTGTCGTTATTTATGTGTCTTCTAAAATCTTTGCTATTTCGTTTGTTTTTATTCATCGATCAATACCTATTATTATTTTTTATTTTAAAATTAGATTTTTTTTTCACGCTGTATCCCGCACACAGCATAGGTAGGAAGAGGGAACCTAGTGTTAAGACAATCCGTTTCCCACTTTCCGCCCCAATTTTGGAGGCAATGATGTCTAATTGATGATGATTTAATATTTTGCAATTTTCGAGACATTACGTGTAGAATGGTGTCAATCAACCCTACGCTTTCTCTTGTTATCAGAGCAAGGTAAATCTATTTTATTGTCCCGAGTGGGAATCGAACATACAACTGTCACGTTTACAGTCAGGCTCTGTGCCTCTGTGCCACGACGGAATCATTAGTCTAACAAACAAAACAGAAGACGCAACTTCAAGATATGTAAAAAGATTTTGACTTCAAATTATTTAATTTTTCATTTAAATATTTATAAACTACGAAGAATCTAAAAATATACTAATTTGTTAGATTGTAAAATTTGCATAGAAAAATCATTTTGACACTTGTTTTGGTTAGAGTAAAAAATCATCAAAAATGATATGTAAATTACACCTTAATTAAGTTTATTTATATTTTTTTTTCTAAATATAAATAATATAACCGCTAGTATACTATTTTTTTTATTAAATAAAAATAAAATAGTAATATGAAAATAATATTTTTTTAGGTATGTATATGTATAACCTGAATGAATTATTAATTGAAAAAAAAAAATGTAGAACTAGGTAAAACTGACCAAAATCCCTAAAATAAAATCATAATCACGAACAAATATTTTTTTCTTTGTATAGGATAAAAAGGAAAAAAATCATATCAAAATAAAAAAAAAATTAAAAAGAAACGTACCTTCACAATAATCAATCCAGTCAAAGTCAAGTCACAGTCACACACAAGTCAAAGTCAAGTCATCAGTTAATTAGTCACTTAGTCAAATAGTCTAATTTTTGTCAAAAATAGTCTACTTTTAATTAGTCATTTAGTCGTTCAGTCTTGATAAAAATGGACTAGAATATACTATTTTTTACTATAATTATTATAGATTTTATATTTTACGCGGATGCGTGCAGCCGCCATCGCGACCGCGCGTTACTGCAGTGAGAGGCGAGTGATGTTTGTTCATATACATAGTTTGTTGTACTAGTGATGTAAATTATTGACGACAGCTTGATTTTGTTAGCTAGATGATGTTGTGTGACATTGCTTTGTTGCTATGTTATATGTGAAAACATCTTCACTTAGGGAGTGACTGACAGACAACGTAAAGACGAAACTACTGGAAATGAAAGTCGAAATTCTCCACGTTGGTGGGTTAGGGAGTATAACGGAGTGTAGGAAGCACTTAATAAGGATTTCTCAAAGTACTACCTAAAACGGGAAAAATGGATTTTGAATTTTACGTCTTAATACCCTCGAACAGTCATCTAGGCGGCGATTGGTTTAAGCAAGAATTCTCTGCTCTTAATATATGAGGAATTCGTGGATAACAAAATTTTCGTATATGTTGGTTAAATTATGAAGTTTTAGTTACCTTGACTCCGTCCTCCATTACTAAGAGGCAGGAGGCATTAGGAGGAGATCTCGGTTGACCATCGAAAATACAGTATCGATGATACTGGAGGAAGATTACTTAAACAGCATGAGGACACTCCGGAGGGCATGTGTGAAGATGTTAATGGCGGTGGACGAGGTGCGGAGACCATATCTATCGTTTCGCTCTCCATACTCTCTATGTCTCTGTCTGTTTGCTTGTTAAAGAAACACCACATAATTTCGTTTATCTCGTCTCTCTCATGACATAAACATTCAAATTAAAGATGCTGCGCCACTATAGCGTCGGAAATAGATAGGTATCGTTATTACTTACTTACACACTATTTTGTCAATTTTGACTTTTTGAGTTACATTTAGCAATATATTTTTTTTTTAAATAAACTGCAAAATCATATGATATGTCATCAAGAACTCAAAAAAACAAAATAAAAACGTAGGGTTTCCCAGCAAAAAGCGGAAATTGCTTCAAGATAGATAAAATATAAGTAAAACAACTACTTTTAATAGATCACGCTGGCCCCAGAGGCAGCGATTTGCGAAATAATTCGGGTCAAATAGATTTTACATTGTTTTTCTTTAATAGTTCTTTATTTTATCTTAGTTAGTATTGTGTTGAAGGGATTTTGAAATATTTGCTCTCTTGTCGTTGACACGCTCCTTTATATCTTTGTTGGTTTTGGTTTGGTATCATTGTCTTCTAAGAAGAGATAGATTGAAATTAATTTATTTTTTAATATTTTATTATGAAGAAATGATTACTAAAGCAATTATTTTGTAAATTGAATTTTCATTGACGTTCAAATAGATGTTTAAACGATTTCAAAAAAAGATGTTATCAGTATGACCTGCATGTATTCGACTTCCAAGCTCACGTGCAAATTAGGGAACTACAAAGGTATTGTAGTTAAGAAACACTTAACTACAATGTATGAAAAATGATCAGATTTTACCATCCTGTAAAGGTATTGTAATAATATTTAAAAAAAAAACGTATAATAATTTTAACATAGTAGGAGGACTCACAGTGGGAGTTAAAATTGAAACAAGAGTCGCAGATTCGAGTCCCGCTAACTAAAATTTTTTATACGTCTTCTATCTTCTATCTATATTAAATATATTTCGTCTTGTTTCGTCGTTTGGTAACTACCAATATCGATATTCGATCGATACCAACGCGTGTAATGACCACATTTTCCATTCTTCATATCTGTCAAGAACATTGACAAACATAATCGTTTTGACCAATTTGCGTAATAATTTTAGCATTTTTTATTGTATAACAGTATCCAAGTAATTCACGTAATATTACAAAGATTTTGTGGGCCTCTATTAGGTTGGATTGTTTTTTTTATTACTCCATCTCGACCGCTATCTGCTATTACCGTTGATTATAAAAACTAGTGGCCTGCGACTTCTTTTTCGTCGACCTTATAGAATTTGCAATGCTACTTTGACATATCCCTAGTGATCAAAACTTGGTAGAGTTGGCGGGCAAAGAGAGCCAAGAGTCAAGACACTCCGTTCTCTGTCAAAATTCAAATCATAGTGTTGCACCTCACACCACGCTGTGTGGTACGGGGTTAGGAAAAAATATATATATAATTATTTCCCTGAGTAGTAGTAGTGTTCCCATTGTAAGACATGAAGACAGTCAAAAGCTTTATTATTATGCCACGACGATCTCAGCTTTCAATTTTTTTTAGATTCACGCTTTATCCCGCATGCAGCAGGCATAGGCAGAGAGAGCCTAGTGTTAAGACACTCCGCATTGCATGTTGAGTGGAGGAACGTCGCGCACTGCCTCGAGTTACGAAATTAAATTAAATTTTAAATATTTAATTTCCTCGAGTGGGAATCGAACCTACAACCAGTGGCGTTTACAGTCACACGCTTGCTGCCCCTGCGCCACTACTGGCACCTTATTTTCTCTTCTCTTATGTATTAAAAAAAATGTGGTAAAGTAAAAAATATTTATGAAGAGGAAGTTATATTTCATTGTTTTTAATTGAATGAAATTGTATCGTGGTTTAGTCACACAGCACACCACTTCGCGTGTTGGTTCGCTTCCTTATACAGCGATTCGAAAGTTAGATTCGTTAGTAAAAAGATACATAGTAGCTATATAATATAATATCATTTTTGGTTCCGTACCCAAAGAGTAAAACGAGACTCTATTACTAAGACGCCGCTGTCGGTTCGTTTGTCTGTTACCAGGCTGTATCTCACGAATCGTGATAGCTAGACAATTGAAATTTTCATAAATGATGTATTTCTGTTGCCACTAAACAGCAAATACAAAAAAAAATCGAGCGCGAGTTCCCCTCATACTTGATCAGTTAAGAGAGTTAAATAAAAAGGGGTATAACTTAAAAAATATATATATTGTTAGAAATCGGAAGCGGGTAACGTTTTTAAAGAAACACTTTAAAAACACACATCGTCTATATGATTCTAAACTATTTTGAAAGGGATACTATGTAATTGCAATAAGTGATATGTATCACCTACTAACAATACTTCACACTAGTTTCCTTCCAATAGGGGCCGCCACTTACAAGCGAGTGCCCCCGATTGACACAATTCCACTGCTTTTATAGTTATTTTCCACCTAAATCTACCCTCTTTTACATGAATACGCTAACAATATTGTACTTTTTTTAGCGTCACGCTGTCCCGTATGAAGCAAGAATTTTAGTGTCAAGACACTCCGTTTCCCACGCAGCGCCTAATTTAAGAGATGTTGCGTGTGAATGGTAGAGCTTAACGCTACGCTTCGTATTTAACGAGTTAAATAGAGAAAGAAATAAATATATTTCATTGTATCGAGTGGGAATCGAACCAACAATCGCGTTTACAGATACACGTAGTACCACTGCGCCACACACGTGCCTATTAGAAAATATTTAAGAGCATTTAGCTTAACGCTGTATTCAACATATAGCGGAATAGCCAGTGTTAAGACACTCCGTGCTCAATAAACGGATACCAGAGCAAAAAATCAAAATAATTAATTCCCTGTATTCATAATTGAACTCAGAACTTCCGCGTAAACACTACCTACAGAAGCATAGTGGTATGCTTCTGTAGGTAGTGTTAACGCGTCTTTATAATCTATAGTGTTTTTTTATATTCTAAAATATTAGCCCAACCGTGGAGTTGAAATCTTGAGAAAGTTTATAAGAACCTGTTATATGCCTGCGTATATATTAGTACAGTACGTAAATAAGTTGACAGTGGGAAACGGGGAAAGTTGTTGTCTTTATTTATGGCATATGGTGAAATTGATTCGAACTAGTGACCTTACGTGGGCTTACTTGACTTTGCTGTTAAATTAAACGCTGTTTTTTGCCCATAATAGGGTAAACAGAAGGAACCTTGGAACCTAGTGTTCCATTCTCTCTGTCTCAAGTGTCTATTTTTCATTTCCCCCAAATTCCAGATTCATTGCGTGTTGAGTGGCGGAACTCATCGCTACACTCTAACTCGTTACCAGACTGAAATATGAAATATTCGATTTCCTCGAGTGGGAATCGAACTCACAACCATTCGTGTTTACAGTCGTACGCTTGTGCCCCTGCACTATGACTGGCTTTAACTAATAATCTGTTTTATTTATTAATATTATAGGTACAGCGGAATAATCAGAACCTAGCATTTAATTCATTTCTCCGCAATTTTGATTTTAAATAGCCAGGAAAAAAAGAAGAGGCTATCTTGGTGGAGCGATACAGTGTCTGTAAATGAAAGGGTGACAGTTGTCTGACAAAGACTGACACCACTCAACACGCAATGATATAAAAAACTGTGCGGTACATGAGGTACGGAGTGTCTTAACACTAGGTTCCTTCTGACTACAGACTATACGTACGTTTGTAATTGTATAAGCTGAAAAAAGGAAGAAATGGCTTAATAAAGTAACGACAATCCGCACCCATTCAAGTCTTTTGGGTGGCGAAAGTCGATTGGCAATCTGTTGGAGAAAGTTTGTTTAGCACTATACTTAGTGCTTTCTACGAGTTTCAAATAAACCTTTTTTAATCAAAATTTCTACGAATATTATATCTTTAATACAATACGATCGCCGCGGAGCAGTGACAACAGCTGTAAACGCGATGATTGTGGGTTTGATGCTGAAATTAATACACTACTTATTTTTAACATTTTTAAAGTGTCATTGCACACTTAAGAAAGAAATATACTTATTAAGAAAACATAAAAATTTGAACATCGCGAATCAGCGCTCGAACCCGCGCCTCCTGGAAACCAACACCAAACCACCAGATAAGTAATGGGCTACTTCCTGCGTTCGGAGAAAACTTCAATGCGTCGTTGCAATATCTCAAAATTGGGCGGAAGCGAAGAACAAGGTGAGGTGAAATTAAGTCCACAGTCGAGAGACAGCCAGCACTTCTACCATATGTGAAGGGGGTTACAGACAGGATCGGCAACATCTTAAGAACAGCTTCCATAAAAACTATATTCAAGCCTAACAAGAAAGTGAGCCAATTCTTGAGACTAGTGAAAAGTAATATTCCTCTACAGAGTGCAGGTGTATACAAACTAGATTGTGACTTGTAGCATCGGTGTTAGGGTGACGGAACACATCTCCGATATCAAGAATGAGCATGTATCAAGGTCAGCTGTGTGTGAGCACACTGTGGATAAACCCAGCCATTACATAAGGTTTGCTAAACCCCTAATCCGCGCTAAGGAAAATCAGATATATTCCTAGAATGATCCGCGAGGCTATTGAAATACAAAAACATCCTAATTTCAATAGAGAGGACGGCTGGAAGCTTTCTAACACCGCGGACCCACTTATAAAATCTTTGAAGTCTCAAACCCACCATACCAGAGGGCAAGATACAGTTAGCTCATTCTGCAAGAATCCAGGGCAGTACGCGAGGAAATTAAGAAATCGTTGGCGGTAGTTTGATATAATAATTATACCAACTGACATACGAATGCCATCTCAGTCTACCCGTGACCACGTCCTACTGCGAAGTGTTCAAAACGTTGGGTTTCCAAAAATGCATAAAAATAAAAAATATACGCGATTAATTCGGTTAAAATAGTTTCATTTAAAGTTCTTTATTCTATCTACAAAAAAAAATAACCTAATAGAATTTGAACCCGCGTCCAACCATTTTGTTGACCGTAGCAAATTTAATTTTACGTTCACATTAAAACGTTGCAATTTCTTCTTAAATGTGCTTATTATAATAAAATGATTAAGTAAGTAGCATTCTCTTTCGTTGCCAATCGGTCTTTGTGTGAAGCGAACCATTCCTAATATCTTCCTACAGAGATGTTAAAATCAAAAATATGAAACAACTGAAATCCATAAATATAAACGTCACGAAAAAACGTCAAAATATCGAGGATGCACAGGTTTTAGCCCTGATGTATCATTCTAAGTTCTTTAACTCAAAAAAAAAAAGCTTCACGCTGTAACCCGCACACAGCAGGGTAGTGCCGGGTGAGTGCGTGTTGAGTGGCAGAACTCAACGCCGCGTATTGCCTCGACAACAGAGCGAAGAAATGGAAATATAAATTTAAATAAATATTTCATCTCCTCGAATGGGGATCGAATCCACAACCAGTCGGTTTTACAGTCACACTTTGTGCCTCTGCGCCACGACTGGCCTCTTTAGCTTTAAGCATTTACATATAATTACAACACCGCACCGCGCCAGAGAGGCGAAAAAAGAAATAATTTTAATATCACTCACCCGATTGGGGTTCGAACCCATAAGGCCACTTTGACGTCATATCAATATATTCTATATACATCTAAAACATGGTTTTTTCGGGTTTAAATCTATACCTAATGCGATTATAATTGTGACCATGATCTCTTCATAGTTTCAAGATCCATTATAAATATATTACAGTTTAGAATACCTTTCACGAACCTCTTGTTAAATGGTCTGAATTTATTAGATTTCATAACTTTTAAGATATATTTTTAACTATGATTTAATGAGAGAGGCCGGGGACCGTAGCCGTAGATCTTCCGCCACTCAAATAGTAAAATTTGAAAATTAGGCGTAAGAAACTGAATATTTTGTGCTAAAATGTCTTTTAATTATTTTTTATATAGCTTCACGTTGCATCCCCTACATATGGTAGCAGGGTAAGCAGGCGGAACCCGGGAACCTAGTATTAGGACAATCTATTCCCATTAAGACACTTCCGTTTCCCACTTTCCGCTGAAAAAAGTGTTAAACGGCGGAACACTTTACCTCGTTACCAGAGCTATGAAAATAAAAAATAATATTAACAAAAAAATAATTTCCTAGAGTGCAAATCGAATCCACAACCTGTCGCGTTTACAGGCGCACTATTACGCCACTGCGCCACGACTGGCTTCAATGACTGGCCTTTTGTATAAATGATATTTAAATCTAAATATAATCACAAATATAAAAGCAAAGAAATGAAAAATTAATATTTAAAATGTACTCAAAGTCACGTATACTCGACGCGCAACGGAAGACCGTCATCGTGTGTAATTAGATAATGAGCGTAACTAACTTGGAGAAAGTTTCGTTTTTTACTATTTTTATGATATACCGAGATTTTCTTATTATTTTTTTTTGTGGTAGTGCTTTTTAGACGTACCATTAAATATATTATACATATTTTTTTATTTTAAGATTTCCGAACGTTATAAGAAACGAAAACGGAACTCTTGTAGAGACATTTTGTTGACTGTCCGTCTACCTGTTCGTCAATCAAGAACATGTCTGTAGAATTTATTTTGGGAATTTTTCTTACATTTGGTGCGATGTAGAGTCTACCCTATATCATAGAACGGTTATAAATAGCAAAAAGCGAAAACTGTAATAATTTACAAATAGTTTATAAGCTAACTCAAATATGTTTACTATTTTATCCTGATTAGACAAATAACAGAGTTGGGTTCCGCCACTACAAAGGATTGGTACCCACAGCCGTCGCGTTTACAGCCAGGAGCGCTGAGCCACGACGGCCTCCAAATGTGATGGCCTCAATATAAATATTTAATAGTAATTTTACATAATAATGTATAAAACACAAAACTGAGTGTGTCACAGGCCTTTTTCACACGATCATAAAAAAGTATCATACTCATGCAATATTACGCAATATCGTAATGTGACGGTTTAAATTGATGACTCGATTATTTTTTTCAAATGAATTAGACTTATTTTTTTTGAAAATATTATAGAAAACTAATAGGACGTCGCTTATTATGTTTGTATGTGATGATCGTAGGTTCGAATCCTGTGCCGGGGAAAGTTTCTATTAATAGAACTTGGAAATGAACGGAATTTAAATTGTTAAAATGTTTTAACTTTTCCCGTGAGCAAGATTGAACCCATAGTCGTCGTGTTTACAGTCGGACGCTGTAATATTGGCAAAAAAATCCTAAATATTAGTATTTAGTGCTAACAATATTTGAAGATTAGGAAATCGCTGCTGTTATTTATTTTAGCTACTAAAACAATAGCAAGTTATGTGCACTTATCACGGTAAGCGGAGAGACTACCTGCGAACCTAGTGTTAAGACACTCCGTTCCCATTAAGATATTTCTGTTCTCCACTTTCCGCCGAATTCTGGAAGGACTGCTTGTTGAGTGGGGGTGTAAATTAACTCGAGAAATGAAAATATTAAATATTACATGTCTTCAAGTGGGAATAGAACAGACAACCGTTTCCCTTTACTCCCTCACCACGACTGGCTTTAACTGCTCCATAATTCCATAAATACCTAGAAATTTAGTCTTGTTCCTTAAATTACGACAATTTTTCATAAATTATTATAAAAATGTGACTGCCTAAAAATTGAACCCGCTACCTCCACTACCACCAAAGCAACTATTTAACTAAAATGACAACGTACGTTTTCCATTCAACGCTCACGCTTTCAAACCAAGTGAAACTACACAAATAAACCATTATATTCTGTTATTACGATTAATTATTAAAAAAAACTTTTCCCATTGTTCTGAAACAATATGCGATTGTGGCAATAATTTAATATCGAACATACCGACAGGCCTACTTTTATGTATTAGTATCTATTTATATATAGATTTCGCACGCGTTTTTGTTTGTATTTACAAGTAATATTGGGTAAATAGTGAATTCATTTCAAGAAAACTGGATAAAAAACTAAATAATTTGAGATACCAGTCGCGGCGCAGGGGCACAAGGTGCGTGAGAAAAAGGTTAAAGAGGAAATGATATATTTAACGTTTTCATTTCGTCGCTTTGGTAATTAGCCTCCAAATATCCTTAGTTTCCTATTCCCGTTCATTAGTTACATAAAAATTAAATTAAATCAGCTTCATGCTAGTGTTATGACACTCCGTTCCCATTAAGATATTTCTGTTCTCCACTTTCCGCCGAATTCTGGAAGGACTGCTTGTTGAGTGGGGGCTTGCAAACAGACACTACCCCACCGCGCTGTCTAAAAAAATATATAAATTACCCATTTTTCCACTTTTTTACTTCAAACGAAGAAAGTACGTAAGCTATTGTTATTGTGTTCAGGCTTTCCTTTTGTACTTAGTTTCTATTCTCAACATTGTCATTTTAATTCTTGTTATAGAGTAGTTTTTATAATTTTGTAAACTGGAACAATTTTCTTAGTTCTTATTGTGATAGTTAGCTAGCCTTCTTTATATATATAGTTGAAGCAATTTCGCAGCAGAGGGAACCTAGTGTTCAGACACTCCGCTCCCATTAGCGTACCTAAAGATGTTTTCTGGGGGGGGACCTGGACTTTAGCTTTGAACAGATTTGTTCTTGTAAAAGTTGTTTTTTTAATTTCTCGGGGCAGATTTTGTTG
>DWMY01002036.1:0-12735 GCA_018249775.1 Heliconius hecalesia formosus
TCGTCGTTCGCCCTCGAGACACGAGGACCATGTGGAAACCCGTTAAACCAAATATCGGGATCGCGAGGAGGGCTATTATGCCCATTATTACCATACTGAATTTAAGGTTAGGCAATTAAGGGTTATAAACATTGCGGAAATAGTTGTATAAAGAGCCTTAAATCGTATTCTAGAGTGCTACTTTAAATTTAAAATTATGAAAGAAATCTAAATATCGTTTTTGTTTCTGGTGAATTTTTATTATTGTCATATTCTTTGGTGAAATTCGTAAGATTGAGGAAAATCAATCAAATTATAAATTATCAAAGTGGCGAATATTTAATTCAATAATGTTCATAATATTTTTTACTTGAAATATGCGGAAGATACATAAAGATAATGGCTTTATTATCTAAAAAAAAACTCTAATTCTTTAACTACATTTATCATTAAATGAGGCTTTTCCCACCATACAAAACATTAAAAAAAAAGTTTTTTCCTTAAATTTCCTATGTCAAAAAGGATACGATACAATAGGCTCGACCTGCGTGAGCGTTTTGTTATTGTTCATGATGTAGTACAAGCTGAATCCGAATATGCTCAGCATATGAATGCTGAGCGATATAAGGAAGAAGAAGAAGAACCTGTAGTTCCGCCGCCCGATGCAGTTGTTCACCCACGGACAGTGGTGGTCAAACGTCTGGAAATGTTAATGTTTAATTTTGAAATAACTTAATTTCTTTAATAATTGACATCACCATGGCAACATTTTGATATTTCACATGATCGTCAATTTAATTCACATTCAGAAAAATCAAGTAACGAAATTTGAACCCTTTGGATGGTTTCCAAGAGAATCAAAAGCAAAGTTAAAATTTGTATTCGTTACATAAAAATAAATAATTATTTCGTTACATATACATAAATAATTATTATTTATACTATTTTCATAAATAAAAAAATTTAAATCGTACACTACGTGCGTACGAGTATATAAACTCATTACAACTATAAGTAGTTTGTCTTAATTTTAGACTTAAAATAAATTTAACAAGTTTTTGAGCATATTTCTATATTTTGCGGGGCATAATATTGATAAGAATTTATTTGCATATATTTTTTATGCATGCATAGCAAATATTCTGTTCAACAAAACGAATTTATGCCTTAAACTGGCATTAATTAACTTATGAGAACCTTGATTCTTTTATTCTTTGTAACTGTTAACTACTGAGGTTATAATTGTATTTTCTCATCAATTAATTCAATTATTCTATTATCAATGGTTCCTCTTGTCGTATTTAAATATCAACTTTTATAAAGCTAGCGAGCTAGCTAGAACAAACCAAAGGGTTTGTTTATTTGAACGTGCTAATCTCTGAAACTACTGGTGGATAGTTTTTTTGTGTCAGATAGTCTATTTTTAGAGTTTAGATAATATACCTAACGCGAAGCTGGCCCAATAAGAACTGCGATAACCTCGCGAGAGTAAACTGCATACTTGTAATTCTAACAATAAATAGTCCGGCGGAAAGGACCAAGCTATCAGAAAAGTGAATTCCACTTCGAACTTTCTTTTATCCCTTATAATATATGGCAACAACAAGAACTGAAATCTCAATTATATATAGTAGTATAGGATTGTAGACGAGGAGTTTTCCCCGCGGCCTCAAATTCCCCTCTCACAAAAATACCCCTAAAATTGACCTGAAAATGGGGAATAAAACTTCTAAAGACTAAATTCCTTCTACATATCCCTCTAAGCTAGAGCAGAACAAATCATACCTCTATACAATGATTGCATACAGAGCAATGCGAACATCGCGGCGGCCTGTAGAACTTGCACGTGACGCACCATTTCATGCGCACCGTGATACCGTTTATCTCCACGCTGCGGTACAGCGGCGCTCTGAAGTCGTCCTCGCGGTCCTCGTCAGGTGGAGCTGGGGAGGAGGAACCATTGAATCTTTAAATATATTTGAAGCCAGTCGTGGCGCAGGGGCACAAGAAGTTGGTTGTAAACACGGCTGGTATTGAGTTTGATCCCCACTGGAGGAAATTGAATATTTATTTGAGTCGAGTTCCGCCACTCAACACGCAATGCCTCCAGAATTCGACGTAAAATGGGGAACGGAGTGACCTAACATTAGTTTCCCTCCGCCTACCCTGCACCTGTCTGTTTTCGCCGCTAGTGTTATATCCATAGCTAAGGTGTAATAGCACATTATGTGTAATATTCTGTGTCAGGATATGAATCCGCGCTTTCTTCGTATACCTCCGGCGGCTTGAGCTTTAATTAAATCCCGAGAGATGTTAGCAACAAAATATAACAACTGTATACCAATTTAAATGAGACTCTATAGGAACATACCCATAATTTAAATAGTTAAAACTCGTGCACGATTTTCACGAGCCACAAGTCTAATTTCATCTAAGACTTTTTTTTTTATTTTCGTTAAGCACAAATGCACAAGAGATTTCGTATAAGAAATTCACGAAAAAGACGGATCTAAATAAATAAATAAGCCAACCTTACACCTGACTCAGATAAACGTTACTTAACCCAATTTGTGTGATGGTGATGGAAAAGGGCACATCTCACATATCCTTATACTTACCTATACTATAGGTTTTACTTTTACAAGCACAATATGAACAAAGTAAATAATATATCAAGCAAGTTTGTCGTGGTCGTGTGTAAGTTTTGTCAGTTATACAACGTTACATAGAAAGTGTTTATAACTTATTATCGCGTAATTTGAATCGTAAATTAATAACTAATTTGACAGACTAAGTCTTTATCTAACACTACACACTAAATAAATAAGAGCGAAGGAAAAAGAAATAGAACAAAAAATAATAATAATCACTCTGCCTTTAATATTATTCTATTTTTAGAAAAATCAAAATATATAAAAATATTCCCTTTTTGTTCTTCTTTAAACAAGTCTGTCTGTAAGAGATTGCTTGAATTAATAAGACCACCTGTGCCTGTGCATTTTAATAGTAATTAAAATGCGGGCGAAATATGTTTCTATGTTTTTAGTTTTTTAATGTAATTTTATTTGTGAAATAATGAATATTCTATTGTATTTTAAAAGCACAATCCTAGTTGTTTAGCATCAGTATCAATGCATTTTCTATGCACGTTGAAAGCCCATTAAATTAAAAAATATACATATATATTTGAAAACATAAAAATATGAAGCCAGTTGTGGCAGTGGCAGAGGCACAAAGTGTGACTGTACAATCGACTGGTTGTGGGTTCGATATCCCCACTCGAGGAAATGAAATATTTATTTATATATTTTTTATCGGTTTCACGAATTTATTTACATTACTATTTTTATTTCTTCGCTCTGGTGTCGAGGCAAAGCGCGGCCTCGAGTTTCGCCACTCAACACGCAATGTCTTCAGAACTCGGTGGAAAGTGAGGAACGGAGTATCTTAACAGTAGGATCCCTCTGTCTACTCTGCTGTATGCGGGATACAGCGTGAAGCTGATTTATTATTATTTTGCAAAAAATATTAAAAACCAATCAATAACATTTTGAAAAACCATAACAAATACCGTATGTACAATTAATTAATACCACAGAAAACGAGGCTAAAACTACTGACTAGGTAGTAAGTAGTAGATACATAAATAGAAATTTGCATCGCAATAACCCAGGTAACCTAGGTAACCTAGGTAACCTGGGATACATTATACAGTGTACTATGCAGCGACTACCGGCATAATGTAATCAAGATGCAAATAGTGTTTTGTGCAATTTGCTAAATCAATAACTGTGTCAAACAGTCACCCACGACGGGCTAATTGCCGCCTCCACTAGACCGTGAATCTTACTCGAGCGTTCATTTCAAGTTCACTTTTCCATTTCAATATTTGAAATAGGTTAACTGTATTTTGTTATATTTTGTATGTCGGCTGTGACGTGAAAATATTTCAGTTTTCCGCAAATAACATCGATAGGCAACGGACATCTAGTGCTAAGAAACTCCTTTCCCCACTTTAAGCTCAATTTACTTTACAAGATATTGTTTTATGTATTTATTGTTTTAGTTTACGAAACATTTTTACTCAAAGTTAAAGTCCAAACGTCCCTCCAGAAAATATCTCTAGATACGCTAATGCTATCAGGCCAGAGAAATGGTAATAATCCATTTCGCCACGTGGATAAAAACTGGTCTGAAAACCACTACAGTCATACGCCATCTCACTGACATTGACTGTAAACGAAGCAATGGTTAGCGAAAGCTTCGCCCACGAACTGAAGCGATTTCGGATGCTTTGCAAACCTTGAATTTGTAGTTATTGAGCATATTATCACCCAACACGCAATTTGGGGTAAAAAAATTAAAATAAAGATTACACATACTGTACTCTGAACATCCCAAATTGTTGTCAATGTGCAAATACAACAAAATGTTTTAAATCAAATCATTTTTCCATATTATAAATGGTAATATAATGGGAGATAAGTCTTAAACAAATCAATTATATAAATGTCCTTTCCAACATCTATTCTGTAAATGATTTCGCTTGAGAATGTTATCATCACACATTGCAATTGCCTTGGTCACATCAAATAACCTAAAAAGGCCGCCTCCTCAGGACGTTCCATGTTTAACAGCGAATACAAGGCTGCACCTCCTTTTCATAGATTGTGAAACTATTATTTAACACTAAGAAGAAAAAAGGAATATTACAAAAAACTTATATTTTTTATTTCTGTAAAAATCGCCCTAAAACAAAAACAATACTGAAAACATAAATTTATGTTTTTAGAATTTCTTTAAACGTATAAGAAATTAGACACGAAACTTGACTAGCGAAATAAAAAAGATTTTAACTGACGTTAAGAAAATGTTGTTTTAATCTGATTTTAAGTGACAGATTGCAAACCAGTATAGAATTAAGTAATTTTTCCTATAATAAAAGAAAACCAATGTATGAATTATAAGATAATATTTTCTTCTTGAACTGGTTCATAAAAATAAAACTAAATTTAAAAAAAATTACCGATTTTAGATATGCACGTATTGTAGATACAAGCCCCTTCCAAAAATACCTTACCAATTTTGAGAAAGTCGTTCCTAAATTGGATTATACTTAATTTACATTTAATTTAAAAATATTAACTTTAATAACGGACGATAAACATACGTCAGACTTACGAAATTTATCACACGTGTGTAAGAGCCTCAATAGATCATAACTAAATGTTAGCTAATTCCAACAATAAACATATTTACATTAACAGATTTTTTTTTTCAATTTCACGCTGCAGCCTGCGTATAACAAGGTAGGCAGAAGGAACCTAGTGTTACGACTTTCCGTTCCCCACTTTCCGCCAAATTTTTTGAGGCATTGCGTGTTGAGTGGCGGAACTCAACACCGGGTATTTGCCTTGGTACCAGAGCAAAGAAATGAAAATATAAATAAATAATAATTCATTCTCTTGAGTGGGGATCGAATCCACAACCGTCGCGTTTCATTCGCACACCTGGCCCCTGGATAAGACAATATTTTTTAATTTACAATGTTCATTAAGAAGTTTCGTGACTATGTTAATACCGTAAGTTGCGAGTTCGAATCTTGCTTCGGATAAGTGCTCGAATTAATTAGACGATAACGTTATAGTCTAATTAACAAAACACGCAGTGTTTATCTAAACGGAAAGAACACAGTTACATATTACCAAGTTTTTACCTACTCTATAAAAAGGAAGGAAAATTGATAAATTATACAAAAAAATGACGTATGCAAAAAAATGATCATTAACATGGTCGTAGGGATTTTTTTTCAAGTGTCTTCAATGTAGTGGAAAGAAAGGGCGGGCTCGATTGGCATAAGAGAACACAGAATGGAATTTGATGATGCTATACTTGAAAACCACGTAAAATTAATGAGGACCAACCAGAGGGACCAGGGGGCGTGCATGAAGAGAAAGAAGAGAGAAAACAGAAACGAAATAGTGCGCGGCGACCGTGGCGTTTGGCGATCTACTCACTATAACTGACCCACTGGGGATAGAACGTGAAACTATCTTTAACGTCTTGTCCAATTCAGTTCTTAGTTTATGACGTTTCGAGCGTGTCAGTTGAGCATTAATCACTTCACCAATTAGAGAATGTTATCAAAATTTTATTATACCAAGGAAACTTTAGGAGGCTCTAAATGGACATAGCCATTCGATGACATGAATATTTTATTACTTTAGTGCAAAGGTTATGGCCAAAGAAATAATTTAATAAATTATGACTTTTCATGAAAATATAAAAATATATACGAAAAAATAATAATAAACGAAGCCATCGTGGCAAAAGTGTCTGAATTTTTTTTTTTTATATTTCTGGCGTTTCTCGTTTGGTCTGATATATGATATGATATAATATAAAGATCGACCATACTGTCGAATAACTGTAAAAAAAAACGAGAATTTACATTTTATACTTCACGCAGACAAAAACAAGTTTATTTATAAATATCTATGTAAAAAATTTGATTAAATAAAGTTGTTTTAATTGTTCATCTAGGTCAGACCTTGAACCTACGACCGCATAGCAATTGCAAAACAAAAACATCATCATCCGAATAATAAATAGGAAAAAAAGCTGAACTTTCATTATAAGAGAAAGTATAAAGCTATTCTTTCCATTATTAATTAACTTGTGTATTTGCCCGTTCCCCGCTGCCGTTGTTACAATCATTATTATAAGTTACGCAAGCCATGACCCGATTGAAAAAAAAAAAGAAATATAATAAAAAAATATAAAATTGAAATAAGCAACACGAATTGAAAGCGATAATAAGACCAATTAAAAAAACCATTCATAAGTTTTGGTGCGTATATTTTTATTATAAAGAGTATTCGTGACTCACTTTTGTATAAAATTTAAAAATTGCAATTTTGTATAAAAATTGGCAAATATATAGGAAAAATAAATAAAAATTGCAATTTGTCTACCAAAAAATACTTCCTTAAAAACAAAATTATCAAAACACGATTCTGGCCTTCCACGAGGTTCCCAAATTTGATAATGCCATGTTTGTACTTGCCAAAAAATTCAATAAAGAAAGATTAGTCGCTAAATCTCTTTTTAGGATTAATGAACAGAAGATGTTTGCGAAATCAAAAATGAGGAGGTTCAGAACGGCCCGATAATTGGTTTAATTTTTTTTCCATATTTCTATCGTTTTAATAGCATTTCCGGTTTTTTATAACTTTTCTAAAAATCCTAAGTTAAACTGTTATTTGCTTGTTTATTCCCGACTGCTAAGGAAGGGTTATGTTTTTCGCGCGTATCTTGTATGTATGTAATATTCTTTATTACCTCATATCTCCAGAACCGCTGAACGGATTTAGTTAATTGAGGTATCATTAGATTTGTATTAGCAGCCCAAGTGTTCTTAGATAGGTGACGTTAAAAAAAACCAATCACGGCGGCTGTGGGACGCCATTGGACTTAGTGAAAAAAAAAATTTTCGCTTCGAATACCATAATATGGGTATCAAATTCAAGAACTCAATACGAGGATTTCAAAAAGGTATATCATGATTAATGATTATCATTACCATAATGAATTCTAACAAAAAAGTGAAAAATAAAAAAATATTTGTAAAAACAAAAACCCCGACTGCATAAAACTAAAAAGAAAATAAACAAGCCCAATAGTTTATTAGGATTAACAGTCGGGACCTATAAGTAATTCTTCAATCAATAAAATCTTTATCAGGAACCCTTCGTAATTCAAAGAGGTCCCGACTGTTAATCCTAATAAACTATTGGGCTTGTTTATTTTCTTTTTAGTTTTATGCAGTCGGGGTTTTTGTTTTTACAAATATTTTTTTATTTAGTTTAGCACTTCGTATGTCGCTACTTTTACTTTGAAACTATAAACATCGAGTTTCAGGAGCAAAAAAAAAACATTTTTATAAGCGAATAAATAAAAAACTCGTTTTTAAATACCTGATCTTTACTTTTCGCGTTAATTACACATTCTTGAGAAAACTCTTTAATACGGCTATATCGGGTACAATTTGGTTATGCAAGTGCATATTTGAAAACGTTTTAACTTTTTGCATTCACTGTTAAAATGTAGCAATTCCTAAGAACCATACCTATACCAAGAAGAAGAAGTGTATGTTTGATTGTACATAAGCACATTCCGATATAGCTCTAAAACTATTAACTGATTTAATCAGATTTAAATAATTTAGATTTATACATTACGTTGTACCCACAAAAATAAACATTTTAATGTGATAGTATCTAAAAACAATAGAGATGCCATAAGTCAAGTGTAAAAAGTACTCATGGCCATGACATGTGTACTCAAAGTTTTTAGTTATTTATCGCTGACACGCAATGGTCATAGATTAAAATCCAGAACTAGGCTTAAAGGAATATTAGAATATAAAGAAATATTATCTTATATTACATATACATATATTTATTGTTAAAAAGATATACATATATGGATATGGTTTCTTGCACATAATATGTTACTATGAGTGTTGCCTGTTTTTTTTAACTTCACGCTGTATCTCGCACATAGCAGTGTAGACACAGGATCTAATATTAAGACACCTCGTTCCCTCCGAATTCTGGAGGTATTGAGTGATCTCATTACCAAGGCGAGGAAATGAAAAATATAAATAAAGTAACATTTCCTCTAGTAGGAATCGAACCCACAACCTGTTGCGGTTTCAGTCACACGCTTATGTCCCTGCGCTACGACCGGCCTCTGAGTGATGTGACCATGATCATCTATCTATATATATAAAAGAACATGTACCTGACTGACTGAGGAAACTGAGGAACGTGAAATTTGGACAGATGTTGATTTTCGTAATCTGGACATCCACTAAGAAGGGATTTTGAAAAATTTTAACCCTAAAGAGATAAAATAGGGGTTGAAAGTTTGCGCCCTGCGCTTCGACTGGCCTTGATTATGGCTTCATTAACATATGCAAAAATAATAATATACATTTCGCTATCGCATAAATTGATTTGACGATGGGTGTCGATTAGAATTAGGATTTGGGGAAAAATATATATTTAGTAAAATAGACGTTTCATCGGCGAGATTCAGCAAATGCAGACCAGAGTGACTTTACACTAGAAACTTAAAACCTAAATATACCTACACATTACCCTATTTTTATGTATGGTCGGTTAAAACAAGCTCATAGGGCAAAAACAAAAATATTTAACTTAAAAACTGGCCTTAAGACGCATTAAAATTACAAGAGCACTTAAAACTGCTTTCTTTACCATACTTATTAAAATAACCGGATGGCGACGTAACACATTACCTACTTGGGGGAAATCTTATAAAAATTACGTAAATACTTCCGAGAAGACACGATTCGATGGGAAGTAAATGAAATCGATAACAAATCGTTGAAGTCTATTTCGAAATGTTTGTTATTTAAATTTACGCATCTAGTTTTATAACATTCCGTTCCTCCGTACAATTAGCAGGCTTTCATTGTTTGTTGGTTGGCGGATCTTAACACCGCGTTTTTTTTTTTGGGAAATGAAATAACCAAAATAAAATAATTCTGAACTAGGCGAAGCAGATATGTGGAGACCGTATGGTATGGCGCTTCGTTCTTTCTGGATATCCCGCTAGAGACAAAGCCTCAAAAAAAGTCTTTACCGCGAATGGGGATCAAAACCATATAATCATTGAGTGTACAGTCAGCCACTGTTCCACTCCGCTACGATGACGTTATTGCTTAGCGCAGAGATAATGTTAGGTTAACACTGTAAGTATCAAGTTCAAAGATCAACAGGCAAGTGGTGCAACGATTAGGCGATAAAGGCGATTAGCGTCACCATGTACGCATGTCCGGTGTACAATTTAAAAGAAGGAAAATAATTCTTCGGTTTTTTTACAACGTTTATTATTTTCTAGCTTCACGTTGTATAATGCACAGAGCAGGGTAGCCAGGAGGAACCTGAGAGCCTAGTATTAAGAGACTCCGTTCTCATTAAGACACTTCCGTTCCCCATTTTCCGCTGAATCTTGAAGGCATTGCGTGTTGAGTGGCGGAAATCAATGCCGCACCTTACTTCAACACCAGGGCGAAGAAATAAAAATATTAAATCCTTATTTCATTTCTTCAAGTAAAAATCGAGCCCACCACCTGCCTATCGCGTTTAATCACACGCTTGTGCCCTTGCGCCACGTCTGGCCTCAAAGGCTGATTACCAGTTAAGAAATCCAAAAGCTCTCTTGATTAGAATCATGGCCATATGCCTATTATTTTCTTAGTTTGTTACGTTTATCACAAAGTATACATAACGTCATGCCCATACGTGTCTAGATATATTTTCCAGGGAGGTCTTGGCCTCCAGTAGTATACATGGTTTAATAACAATGTGGCGTAAAAACTTAGTTTTAAAATTATTTTAATAATTGTCTTTATTTGTATGTTTTATAAATCCTTCACGCAGTATCCTGAATATTATGGCAGTATAGACAGAGAGAACCCAGTGTTAAGACACTCCGTTCCTCATTTTCTGCCGAGATAGGGATCTCGGTTTTGCGTTTGTATGTAATTTGGACGTATACTTTTCGAGAAAATGTAAAATTAAAATAATTCAACGCTCTGTTTACGGCCGCAAGCATAGGCTCGAGTACCAAGGGGGGCGCACTTGCCTCCGATGACATCCTCTCAAGCAGAAACGTAATGCTTGCTTTTTCTCATAATTATGATAACAAGTTGTTTATGATTGAATCAATCTGTTAGTAAGCATAATAAAAGTAAGTATTATAGGTGTATGCGGGCGAAGCCGCGAGTAGGTCGCTAGTTTATTAATAATTATAAAGGACTACTTTCCTATCGAACACATAATCAAACACTTTCATATTTAACTAATAATATAATTAAACTAATCATGATAAATTGTGTTTTTTGTTTTAAAAGAAAATGACATCACGTGCCCCGTCTAATTTATTTATTAATTGTATTTTTTTATCGGAAAATTCGAAATTAATTGTTTTCATTTTAAATGATAAAATTTTAAAATGACAACTTAATTATAACAAAATTGTATTGTGTATAAACATATATGAGATTTGAGATAAGACAAAAATCTAAACAAATATTATAAAGGTGAAGGGTTAGATTTATTAAACGCGCTAATCTCAAGAACTACTTGAAGTCTATTAAAAAAATAATTTCATATTCAATATTTCATTTATTGACGAACGTCTAAAGGCTATAATAATATAACGTTAATCTTTTCGTTTAAGCCCACTGTACTTGCGGTCAGTGTTACCCCCCGTACTCAGAATGAGTCATATGCCATAAAACATCGAATAGTTAATTCCATTTAACTACGTGAAACCGCACGATAAAAGTTAACACTAGTAAAATTATATGTACATATAGTTTTAAAGTAGCGCACTATAAAATGTTTAAAACTCGAGTTGTTATCTAGTAACACCTCTAAAGCGTTCCATTACTGAGGTCCTGGCACCGTCATGAGACCAGGTCGATGATATTATTATTTTTATTAATTTTTTTTATGGAAAAGACAAGGCAAACGAGCGTTCGGGTCACCTGATGGTAAGTGATTACCGCCGCCCACGACCCCGTACAACACCAGAGGAGCTGCAGGAGCGTTGCCTGCCTGTAAGGTGGGTTGGGCAACGGAGCCCGGCATTACCTGGTGCGAAACGCAGTGGCATAAAGCTACTACTTCACACCGGTTTTAAATGCCGGGGGTGGTAATGATCCGGTCGAGTCTGCCCATGCATGCTGCCATTGCTGGCGACGTGACTCTACCACACGTACTTTAGTCGCCTCTTACGACACCACCAGTACCAGGATGATCCTATTCTAGGCCGGGAACACACAGCAGAACTTATTTTGTGGCATTATCACCTAAACAACGTATAACTGTCAAGTTTCATAATAAATTAATTATACAAAATTCGAAATACATAAGAGATTTATACAGCTTCACGTTGTATCCCGCATGTAATAGGGTAAATAGAGGGAACCTAATATTAAGACACTCCACTCCCCACTATTCGCCTAGTTCTGAAGGCATTGCGTGTTGAGTAGTGGAACTCAACGCGCTGTGCCAGAATTCCAAAGGGAAAAAATGAAAATATTAAATATTTCATGTCCTCAAGTCGATAATCGAACTCACAACTTGTACAGTCACGGCTTGTACGGGTTTTTTATTATCGAAATCGCACGAAGTGAATAACATATATTATATCCTCACTACACCAATTACATACAAAAACATTATGGCGACTATCAAAATGTAAACTCATCAAAACGCTATCTTAATCTGCGTGATTACTCATTGTGCAACATACATATGTATGTATGTACTAACTATATCGCTTTTAAATGAATGGTGAAACTAAAGTAATGTATGTAACCTAAAATCTATACATATAAAAGATATATGAGATTTTTATCTATGTAACACAACCCAAAACAAATATATTTTTTATTTTTTGTATAATAAATACTTGTGTAGTTCATAGGAGTTATTAAAATATTTAAATATGCCCTGCCCTGAATGGGAGTTGAGCCCCTAACTATAGTGTTAACGCTAGCACTTTTCCACTGCACCACTCGTGATAAATCACTACTTTCGTCGCCTATTATCGTATATGTAAGTAAAAAGAGTCAGTAATGTTTCTTTAGAAGATTGGAACTTTGACAATGAATCTGATAAAAAATTAAGTCTTATTCACACAGGTTTTTTAGAA